>CM055273.1:26790192-26912453 GCA_029237695.1 Conchocele bisecta
TAATTGATATGTTTTGAATTACTACTGATGCAGGATAATAAAACAAAATAGTAAGTTTATTTTCCCAACATTTTGGCAACATTATGTATATGGGGTACTGTCTTGGAACGGTCGTTGGAGATATTGAGCAAAGATTACAGAGGTCTGTACATCATTTGTTTTACTTACTGTAGATGACGTACACATGGTCAAACCAAAAATAGCACGCCGGCCCGGAAAAAAATCATTGGCGCCTTAAGCATGTTAAGTAATATGTACTCACACATGTACAACTGATGGAAACTGAAACTTGTGAAAATATTCACTACATAGTTTCCAACATCGGCTGGTTAGACAACGGTACGGGAGTAGACTACAAGAGTTACTGTTCGCATCCTGATTCAATGGACTTTTTAGAAATGGCCCAGAATTATTAATACAATGGGCCATACTTTAATACCCAATGGGAAATCACACAGAAGCAGTATAACTAAGATGAGAAGATGAAAATATAGACAATAATGAACAATACCATGCATGGAGTTTAAAATGAATCTGACCAATAGCTGTAGAATATTTTAGGTACCAAATACGAGTGCCAAAGGTCACAATATACGCCCGTCGAGGCATGGCCAGCCAACAAGGGGAGATAACTCGCTGAAAACCAAAAGGGTTCTTAATCTTGACGTCATGTCATGAATTTAGTTATGATCCGTCAAGTAGAACCCAAGTTCTTTTGTGGACAATGGTACAGAGTGCGAAAATTATAAATGGCCTTCCGGGGGAGATAAGTCATCAGAAATTTTTGAAAATGCATATATAGGCTTCTTCGTCTTGCCATGATAATCATGTAATGTATCAGGGGCGGCGGAAGCATAATACGATTGGTCCGGCGAAGGTAGGGTGTGTCCTCACCCATACACCCAAATTGTATGTACATGTATGTTGTTACCACTCAGTTGAACCGACGGTTCAACTGAGTGGTAACAACATGAACTATCACTAGCCGAAACGAGAAACAAAACATAAAGTTCACGTTCAAGTCAACAGTATGGGAAATGCCTATATATTTCTCGCTTGTCTACTGTTAATAATAATAATAATTACGTTCCTGTCCGTTTTACTTTGTACATACAAATTCTAAATATTTTGATAAAAAATCATTGTTTTGTGAAAATTATATGGTGGGTGGGTGATCGGGAGCACGTGAAGGGTAATTCAACGATCGACGTTCATCCTTGCCGGAATGCCGACTTGCACGGTTTGGACCCCGTGTTCATGTTCGGCCTTCTGATACTTGATAGCTAAATCCTGTTATATACCGTTGAAAGCTAATAAGATTAGTACTGACCATGTTACTTGTGGGACTGGAGCTAAGTGACTCTGGTGTGGAATAGACCTGACACCAGATCAGGATATTCTAATTTCAAGGCTGAATACTATTTTTTTCTGTAAATATTCAGTTTGGAAATTTCCCACCGGTTAAATACGGGATAATCCAACCCGTTGGCACGGCCCTAAATGACATTAGTTGTTGATAGGCCGTTAAACACCAATACTCAATTGTTCAAAGTATTGGTCAGGCAGTCGCTGGACCTGGCTGCCCTGTTCCGGTGCCCATGTGTATACCAAATTTGGTTACAATATTTCAAGTAGAACTCTAGTTATGCATGGACATGCTGTGCCTGCCCGCCGGACGCCGCCAGCCCATACAAGGTGAATACATAACATGTTCTGTTTTTTTTTCAAACGGGCGTATACAAATATTAAACCAACATATACAAATAATGTTATTGACAAATTTAAGTTACTTCACCATATGGGCGGATTATAGAATGAACACGGGGATTATGCTAAACAAGCATATGTATGCAATTTAAAGGTACATTCCCACTCAGGAGGCTCAACATGTTCTTTATAGGAAGTAAATAAGTGTGTAATTGTGTCACTATTCCATCAGATCCAAAAATTACGAGTGCCCACTATACAGCTATAATCATTTAGTAATGGTTATTTTACTGATAGTGACGCGCAGTTGTATCAGGCTATATTCATATGCAAATGAGGCATGATATTTTTAATTATTTATACTAATTAAATGCGTCACCTGAACAAATAATATTTTCAACAGATTATAAAGTATGACAAAATCTTAAATTTAACTTTCACTAAATATGAAACATGTTTTAAGTTGCCGTAAAAGGTCTTTACTAAAGACCTTTTACGACAACTTAAAACATGTTTCATATTTGTTGAGCTATATATCATGAAAAGGAAAATTTACTGATTTAAATAACGTCAAAGATTATGTCACGACTGAAAATGTTGTTCGGAAACTTTCGGAAACCACATGGTCCCATACCCTGATACAATGAGTATAATTAATCCAGATTGTAGCACAATAGTCTTGAATGAAAACTTCAATCTAAACACTGTTCACAATAAATAATCAGCTTGCTCCACAAGAGTAATCCAGAGCATGCACCAGTCTCTGTCGCACGTCCAGTTCAGTCAAGTGACGATTACACAACAGCCTGTGATACCTGAAAGAGATAGTACAGGTTTAAATCAACTGACAGTGTTTGAATCTGAAAACATGATGATAGGGTGGTGTAATATATTAGTTTAGACACGCATATACCGTGACTAAACAATGACTGCAACATGTTTTTTTTGTTTTCAACATGTCTAAAACGGTACGGTATATTACACAGAGCTCCAGATAAGGTGTGTATTGGTGTATTTTACACACTTATTTTAAAAGTGGGAGTACAACATGATTGACAAAATAGTTTTATTTTTTATCATGTGTTCCCTATTTAATACGCTAGCAAATCAATATTACATTTGTAAAAGTAAAATATGCATTGAATTTGAAATCTGGGGTTCAATGCTCTTTATATACAAAACCTATCTGATTACACCATCCTATGAACATACTGAAGGCCTGTGTCCACCACTCCTAAAATGTGACACAGGCATTCGTGTCTTATTTCTTTTTAACAAGGTCATATAAACACATTGGGTGAGTGTGTCACATTAGTCAGATAGAGAATGAATGTATTGATGATGACAAAGAAACACATGCATTAAAGTAAATCTAAGTTATCATGGTTATGGTAGCAGAGATTTAAATTATTTACATGTTTTCAATGTAAATTAGAATAACCTGACCTGGTGAAAGGTCATCACCAGACCAGTCACTCAGCCCCACTCCTAAAAAGTAATATAATTAATACTAATCTTACTACTTTTATAATGGGTATAACCGGATTACACTCTCACGTCACAACTTTACAAGGAAGCCAAAACTGTAACCGATCGCCGAACCATATAAAGTTAATTTACTGAATATCATGAATAAATTTGCACACTGATATCAGGGGCGATATCAGTGTTTCCTTAAAATGTTAACGGACATTACTATTTATTCTCTGTAGTTATATTTTGATGTGCAATGATTATACTTTATAATCTGTCGAACCTATTATTTTGTCAGGTGACATATTTAATTAGTATAGAAAAGATCATGCCTCATTTGCATATGAAAATAGCCTGATACCACCGCGCGTCACTATCAGTAAAATTAATATTACTAAATTATTTTTTCTGTATATCGGGCACTCGTAATATTTAGAACCGGTGGAATAATGAAACAATTGTACACTTATTTAATTCCTATAAAGAACATGTTGTGGCTACTGAGTGGGCAAGTACCTTTACGTAAATTGATTGTATATGGTCATAAGCGTAGAAACAGACGCTAAGCAACAGCTGAACTACATAGTATATAACTAATTTCATTCAAAATGGAAGAACCTAATCCAAATTGTCTTGGCTGTCACGCAGGGCAACTTACAGCCAGAAGGCTCACATGTTCTTTTTATGTCACCACATTCAGTTCAGTGAGATACATGTATGACTTAAAAAATCAACTAAATAATTCAAATATCACAATTATATTCGCTGAGACATTTATCTTTTTAAAACAACATCTACTTGAAAAGACTAATCTCTTAAACTGTACTTATTCACATTATTCCAACATCATGTCAGAAGAAAGTGTTATATTTTAGTGATATTAACATAATTATTCCCCTTACTTTTACTGACTATTTAGTATTATTTATATCGTAGTAGGTAATTACCATTATTCATTACGGATTAAAACATATTATTGCTGTTTTTATTATTAGTGTACAATTTGCTGCATAATAATATTTGTTGTTTTGTTTACCAGAGAAATAATTTATACCTGCATTACAAATGCCATTAGTGATTACCAGATTACTGTTATCATTAACTGAATTATTCAGCCAAGTATAGTATACTCTTAAAATTTGGTCAACTTTTGACGCCATTTACGGAAAATATTGTAAAGGTATTTAATGAAATTACGCAGATGTCCAAAGGTACAAAATCACATGACGTGTGCAGGGACCATACATACAATTCCTCGTCCCAGGCGTGTCTCATGATACATGTATATGATTTACATACAGAATACCGTTTCATTTTGACAGTGTCAGTGTAAATACTTGTGTGCATTCTTGCTGTCTTGGATGGTCAATTATTGTTTGTATATACATGAAACACCTTTCTAAACAATGTACAAAACAATTCAAATGCGCCCAGGTGTAATAATAATAGTACTTAGAAAGGTATAACACTCCCATTCGCCACCATTCAAACAAAAAGCCACGCGATGTAGATATCTGGAACTCGCCTATACAACGCATTACAGCATGTCGAAACCGCTGCTTCGGGTGGGTTTTCGGCATGGATTTTACAGTTTCTAATACATCAACATAAATCTCAAAGATTTCGAGTGTACACTGCACTAAAAGCGCATCTCACTAACCTAAATTCGCTTTATAAAATCAGACACGTTCACTTCCTGGTTAAAAATGAATATTAGCCGCCATCTTTAAAAAATATCGAATCACGTGACACGCACTGCTTTGATTGGCTAATGGGAAAAATAACAGAGAGATTAGACTGAATTAATAATGAAATCAGGAAACAAAAGCACGCTGCTAAGACTTTTGATGATGTGGACGAAGCTATTAGAGAATATAATGCTGTAACGGCTCCAGTTTCAGACGCACAACGATTACAATCGTTTGAGAGAGAGCCAACTTTGAGGGATTACTATACACCTTCACAATGTCAAAATGATAGAGAAATTGTGTTTATTGTTGGCGGAATGGCGGATATTGGGTCCATATCATTTTCACAGAACCGCGACAATTGGTGTCGGCAATATTTTTCACATTATTTCAAAGAGACGACAACAATTTTTATGAAATGCGTAGTATTTTCCGATAGTATAATCTAAGTCGAATAAAATGATACCAAATATGTGGTATTGGATGCCATTTACCTGGAAATGATGGCAGAAATGGATGAGAGTAGGTAAAATCAATGTCGCCAATATAGAGTGTATTCATTCACCTATGGCTTTTGTAAAAAGATCGCCCTTTTCCACTATGAAACATCGTTTTAATGATACTTTTAGACGAAAAATTTAACTAAATTTTTATTTTGTTCCAGTATTATATTTATTTGCATGTTTTTTACTTGATTATTGTCGCCAAAATCGACTAATCTTCGAGGCCCAAAATTTTCATTAAAAATCCATTCTTTTGTTTTCAATTATAATATGGGTAATAACCTTAATAATAATGAAATATCACATAGATAAAGCAACGACAAAGAAATGATCGTCAAAAGTTTATCTTATTCATTTCAAATCCATTTTGTAATACGTAAAATCTGGAACATTAATTTATCTAACCTTCAAGTCCGTGACATATACGTCTGTTGCTCCCGAACTATTGTCCTCTCGTACGAAAGGTATACATCTAAATAAAGCGAATTGCATACTGAATTTAGTTTGAACGGGGTTTGACATTGTTATATTCAAACTATTGTTTGCCGAGCTAACGCATATAATAATAATAAAATGATGAAATTCGTAGTAATAGTAGCCATATATTGTATATTATTCGTAATTTAGTCACTTTTCGCATTTCAGACAGCAACCTGATGTAGACTGATCAAATCGTCCGGTGGATTGTGCTGGTATGTTCGTCTGCTGATCGTTGTAAAACATGTGAGTAATTTGATTTACATTATTTGACAATATAAGCATGACTGGCCATTTCGTTTAGCTATTTCATACAGATTTGTGGATGGTCTTAAAATATATAAAACTATTCTGCAGCATTCGTGTCCATGTTATATGTTTTGAGTTGGTAAAGTCTGGACTCGAAGATTATTACAAATTGTCCCGAAGATTAGATTATTAGAATGTCTACGATTAACTGCTTGACATTTGAATTTAATCCGTATTGTCTGAAGTAAATAGTTTATAAACATGTAATACACATTTGAATATCCAACAGGTTACCATATGCGCTTACGATGTGGAATTTTGTGGATGAAAAATATATTCGAAAATTGGATTGTAAAGTGAAATTTATGACTGTTGTAATGGGAGAGATCATGTCGATAGTTACTGTCGAATCAGGGCATTTGCAAACTCGTTTTCGAAAGATGTCAAATGCATAATTCCTTCTATTATAAACGACAGAAAGATAGATGGCTGTCAGTTGCACCAAATACTGGGAGAAGCATCTTAATTGACTGTCCCGAAGATTAGAAATATCAGTCCCGAACATCAGGAGAAATGTAATATGATCTCAAATAAGGCTTACTGATCTCTTCTCTCTATATTTTCAGTATGGCAAAATCAAAAGCGCAACGCATGAAAGAGTATAGGGAAAGAAAGACGGAACAATTGGGAGACAGATGGGCAAATCAAGGAAGAGACAGAATGAGAGCTGGATATATACCGACGTCTCTGTTATCAGACAAGGAAAAGATAAAGAGACGGGTGAAAAACAGAAAATCATTCCAGAACTATTATTTGAAACATAAGAAAACACGATCTGAAAATAGTATAGCACGAGAACCTGTACCAAGCAAGCAGTTCCCATGTGTCTGACGAAAACATTGATAGCCGCACTACAATATTGACAGGCAAACTATTACTGTAAACTTTCCATTTGAAAAACCGAGGACATCAGAAAGAAAAAGAAAGGCAAAAGAGAATCCCGTACACTGAAGAGAACACGTGAACGGATTGAAAACATAGAAGACCAAGCTGAAGAACTGAAGTCTTACCTACAGAACACGACTACATTGAACAGGCGTAAATTACTAAATCACGAAGAGTGACGAAAAGAAGAGTTATGCTACATAAAACTAAGGAAGATGTATTGCAGTCTTTGTCCCGTGATGATAACTCTAGAATTTTACCAGGGAAAGCAGATGTCGTGAAAATAGGAAAGAGTAAATAGCAAAAACGTGTGTTGAACGATTACATGCATAATCTTTACACAAACTTCAGGGCGGAAACAAACTATGCTATGTCGCTTTCCTCGTTCTGTAGACTTCGGCCAAAGCACATCAGCCTGGTTAATTTTGCTTCGAGAAGCGTATGCCTTTGCGCTAAACACTAAAACTTTAGCTATGAACTGAAAGCCCTTAAACGTGTTGGTGTGTCGACTAATACAAGCCCTGACTCATTCGTAAAGATATACCAGCACTCTCCCAATGAGTTTAAAAAGTTGTTGCAGAGGATTCCCGACGGAAATGTAAAATATATGCAGTGGAAAAAGGTTAAACTACATAACGTGAAAGAACGAATGAAAATTGTTGAGAACAATGTGCCTGGAAATGAATTTATAGAAACAGTGAAGAAAGAATTAAACCAGTTCATATGTCATGTTGATAGAGTAGGACAACAATACACATCAGTAAAGAGGAGGAAAGACAACTTACCAGCAGCCCATGTTTTGATTCAAATGGTCTTCAGTGAGAATTACACTTGCAAGACAGTCAAAAAGATGCAGTCAGCATATTGGAATGCCAGCGCAGTTACGCTACATCCAACCATTGCTGACTTTAATGAGGCAAACAAAGGCCTCGTTCATAAAAGTATAGTTTTTGTTTCCGAGGTATTGAATCACAATGCCGGCATGGTTACAGCAATAGTAGAAAAGGTAGTTAGAGCAACGAAACTGTATGTACTGAATGTGACATATGTACACTTTTGGCCAGATTCACCGTCCTCCCGATATCGAAATAAGTCTGTTTTTGATTTGGTAAACCGATTTGAAGGAAAGTATGGTTGCAAAGCATCTTGGCATTACTTTGAATCCGGTCACGGTAAATCCGCCTGCGATGGTGTGGGGGAACTACAAAAAGAAAGGCTGATAATTCTGTTAAACAGGAGAAAGCTATTATACAAGATGCGGACGACATTTATGCATGGGCCATACAAACGAAAAGTGAGATTGAGTATCAGATGATCACTCCGAATGACTACGTGCAAGGAATCACGGAAGTCGAACAGCGAAAGCAGATTATTAAGCCTGTTAAGGGGACAATGGCCATACATGCAATAGCAACTGACGAATCTGGGCGGCTGATGAAAAGGGACAAAACATGTACGTTTGAGAGCTGCTTTCAAGTTGATGGTTTTGTTGGAACATCTACGTGCGGTTGGGACAATGTAGAATTGACTAATTTAAAACAGATGCGCGTGTTATACAAAATGAACTCGATGAAATCACTTCGACCGAAACAACGAAACAACGAGACCAATACGTTGCTGAATGTAATAAAGAAGACTTCGTGGTTGCGGCATATGACAAAAAGTGTTATATTGGACATGTGGAAGAGATTGATAGCGATGATAACACTGTTTATGTTAAGTTCATGGTTCAACGTGGTAAGGCTGTAAAACGGTTTAAATAGCCAACAAATGAAGATAAGTTGTGGATTGGCTCGTGCGATATCATACGTACGATTCAATGTCCGGAAGCCACAGGCAAAGGGGGACGAATGTTTTCTGTCTCGGATGATGTTGTTAAGCTAATGGATAATTACCATGCAAAATAACCTTCGGGACAAAACTAGTTATAGTAGTATTGTAAGGTTACTCACTTTGTGAGGTATTATAGTGTGGTAAATTATTATACCATAACCAACTTTAAGTTGTGACTGCTACAGGAGAAATGCGATTTATGTGTCTTGCGACCAGTGTAGATCCAGATCAGCCTGCGCATTCACAGTCTGATTAGGATCTGTACTATTCGGAGTTCTATTAATGAGATGCTCATTCCATAATGTAATTGTAAGGTTATTCACTGAGTTGTGGTACCACTTAAGTGACTAAATTCTGGGGTGGAAAATATTACCCCACCAACTATGTTCACTGTGTTTGAATGATGTCAATATTATTCATATTAGTATAGACAACCTGTGTTTATACTGCTAGACAGTATACTAAATTAGGCAGTCTGATATAGATGTATATTACCAGGCAATTATCAACTGTCTGTCAGCGTGCCAGTGTTATATAATTGCAGTCTGCATGCCATGTGTCTGTCCATGTTTGGTCGCCATTTTATGAGTGTTGATAAGTTTATTGCACATAGACTGTAAACATATATATATATATATACTTCATAGTTGGTTCATGTGCACACTAGATCACTAGTTTCATTATGTTTCATCCCTTCAGTCATCATTTAATGAGAATAATCCATAGTTTATCCACAGTTCGGGAGTCTGTGTAATGTCAGTACACACGGAAACATGTCAACTTTCACAGAGAGTGTTTGACCATTGACCGGAAAATGGGCTAAGTGTAAAGCAAGAAACGGACAGGTTTACAAATCGGTATCATAGCCAATTATGGTTTATATTAAATAGTTATTACACTATTGATAAAAAGACCACACTATTATTGCAAAAGACCGTTAGGGATATTATTTTAGCATTATTGACGTGTTACTTTGTTTTGGTCAAATGCGCAGTCTAAGTACAAGCTGTTAATTCATGCGCCAGATATCGATTTCATAATTTAAGAGTCTTTTCGCTTAGAAGAGAGTCTTTTGTATTGTCTCTTGTATTTCTGACATCCATTGATACTAATGTTCAAATGGACCTTCATGATTATATGTAGTTGTGTTTAACTTGTCGTATATTTCGTGATATGTTTAGTCTGACAGTTAGGCCATGGTGATTTCGTACTCCACCATTGGCTGAAACAGGTCACATGGTGGTTACGAAAATGCCTATAAATAGGAAAACACGGCTGTTGAAAAGGATCTAACCTAGAAATTTCGTATAAACAACATCAAGTTACTTTACCCTAGAAATTCAAATTCTGGTAACTTTCTTCAAAATTTCAACTTCAACCTTTTAGAAACCTTCAAAAGTCACAGAAACAACTACAGACACCAAGTGACAACAGTACTTAACACTTATCTAACAGTGTAGACGAACAGCTGGCTTCTTAGCAACAAGATCAGCTTTTGAATGAAGAGCGTGAACACATTTCCTTTTAAGCTAGATTAGATCTCATCATATTCATCTTCGCTGTAATCATCGTTTCATCAATGAACTGTATAATTAAGATATGCTGTTAACTGAACTTGTCATAATTGTTGTGTTATGATCGCAACTATAAGTATCTTGAGCAGATATTTGAAGAAATTAAAAAGGGAAATAACTAAATGACAGTTGGTATTTTAATCAGTCTCAATCGTAGTTCATAATCCTGACCGTAACTGATGTGCACACACTGTAGGCTAGTTGGTAAGACTCATGTAAAAGACGGGTTTTACAGTATGAATAACTGAGTCTTAGAGTCAACGATTTGTTGAGTATATAACATTTGAATATTTTATCAGTTTTAGGTGAACGAGTTTTGAAATTTTCAAATCAGTGCAAGAATTAATCAGCTTCAACATTGTCTCTTGTATGTGTGTATATGTGGTTTGCTCATATATAATCGTATTATGGTTCATTTAAGGTTACAAACATATCATAACACTTTATTGTTGATACAGCTCACATGGGCTAATCCTCGAGACGAGTGTGGCTTTACATGTAATAGCACATTTTGTTTAACATGTTTAATTAAGTTGTCCTTGAAATCATATTGGGGTGCTGACTTAGACAAACATAATACCTTTCCGTTAATGCAAAGGCGTTGTTGCTCGCAAAGTACTGTTTCTATTAGGTGTTATAATAGTATGAAGTAAATAGGATTTAAACATGGGCACATGCATATCGCAATTTATAAATATACGTGCAGCTGCAAGATGGTATAATGACTGTTTGAGTTACTTGTAACAATAACAGAGTATTATGATATGACATAGATGTAGTTATTCGTCTCGATCTTCATTGGATTATATCATAATCTACGGGACGATTATGCCTAATCATCGGGACGATTATAATTTGTTCAGTGGTATATTAAAAGTTAGTTCATTTACATTTCTCTGTCATTTTATGGTGGAAAATATCCCTGGTGTACCTTTAAAGATATATTACTATATCTCAACAGGAATATAAATTAGAAGACAGTGTAAAGTAAAACAGTGACATATTCGAAAACATAGTATGTTGAGCTTATGTATATATTGGCTATAAAATAACAACAGTATTTTATCCTTTGTTTGATTATAGTTGCTGGTGCATAATTATACCGAACGTTTCACGCAAGTTTTGCATGGTTATATAACACAAGCTTGCATTCATATCCATTTTATTCATGCTATGTGCATTTTAGGATGGGCAATTTTAAGTTCCCGACCATCAGACTTCCATGACCGTAGAATAGCACAAAAACCATCAAGGACAAAGGGAATGTTTTAAATTGAATATGCCAGGAGGTACTACTAACGAAATAAAATAGTGTAATCTCGTTTTCTTTTGATAAAATAATTCATCTCTTACACCTGCAATTGTCGCGGTTGCGTGATAATGAGTCATATATATTAATTAATATAATTATATTAATATTAATATTAATTAATATTAATATAGTGATGTCTCTTAGAGACGATTCTAATGTGCAAAAATGTCCCCTGTTCACTGCTTCATATTCTGAAACATTTGATATAAAGGGAGACTACCTATTGCATTTTTTAATGAGCCCCACTATGGGGGCTCCACGCTTTAATGCAGAAAAGTATCTAAACTTGTTGGTTTTCATATAATACTCACATCTCACGATTGCGCTGGTCAGCTGGTGTCTATTTCCAACTGGGATGTATGTGAGATAGTGATTGGCATCTTGTGGGCTTTGCTTCAACGCTACTAATTGGAACATTGTGCCATGTTTTCCCATGAACATAATAGGTTGGTTAACTGTAGATAAGATGATCCATACAATGTATATAGCGGTGTATAATCATTTGACACACTAGTACTTATCTATAAAGCAATTCACAAACAAACTGAACAGATACTGCTGGTTTCCGATAAATTGGCAAGGGCACGTGACGTCACGGGGTCAGCGGACTACTTAGATTATAGCATTCTAGGGATGTAGCCGTTTGCAGCCATTTTAGGTGGCCGAGTCTACGCCTTAGCAATTTAGAGCTTGAAAATGCATGCTCCCGATAGCTTAGGAGACAATTAAAATTACCAACTGGTTGACTGGTGAAACAGGCGATTGAAAACCAGAATAAATTCCATATTTATAAATGTAAAACGTTTCGATAGTTGATTCATTTTGATTGCCCAGTCGTCCGCAACCATTAGCATTATTGTCCGCACAGCTCAGTTCGAGCCTCGTACAAATTTTTTTTTTATTCATATAACAGATTCAACGTTTTCTCACTTTTACGAAAATGTGTTTGAGTTTGACAAAATGGTACTTGTGACGTGTGCACTGGATTTCAGCGTCACAGATCAGGATGCACAACACTCAGTTAGATCGGGGCATAAGGTGTTCACAATTCATTTTCTGAATACATATTTCACTATCAAACAACGTGAAACAAACGATCTAGACACATTCTAAAATTGTCCCCAGTAGGTATTTCATAGAAACGACAGTACGGGGGTGGGGAACTCTTCGGGACGTCAAATATACACATCCTCGGTGATCTCGGCCTCCTAATCCCCGGCCCTTGGAAATTTTTGACTGTAAATACACCCCACACATTATATTTCCGCCGCCCAAGAGCGGGGAAAAACATTGGTTGCGCGCTTATACATTTTGTCCAGAGAGACATATGGATGTGACTCAGACGATTCATATGACATTATGCAATATACGTCTTTATAAGTTTTTGAACCAATACAAAAATATGTTTCTGTAAGCTACATTAAATAATGTTAATAAAATAAACGTATTAACAACGGCAGATATCTATCTGAGAGTATAAAGTGCGGGACATAATTCAATTATTAGATAGCACAGTGTTGGTTTCAAACCCACAACCCTCAACGTTGATTAATTAAACAAAAAATAGCTGTTACCACTACGCTACATGCATCAGATACGAAGTGTATGTAATGGTCACAGGTTGATAGAGGTGCACGTATGTATAATACTGCTTATATGTTCTAAAATTAGATAATGAAACACAGGTGCATCGTTATCGATTAATATAGACTTGCTCATGCATGCATTTCAAATGAACATTTGACGTATGTTAGTGTGATACATATACGATTCGAGTGCCTGTGCTCACTATTTTATTTTTCGGCAAATACCTAACAAAAAAAGTGACAACTTGATTCAAAATATGCCTGAACCGTTACTTGAATAAATTTCGGGCCAACATTGGTGACATGCATGCTACATCGTCATGCTAATATCAGTTTTGCATTTCTAACACACCTATTTTACCTATTACGGTTCAATATGGAATCTCCTGTGACCTTTGCCCTTGCCACTTTCTCGGAATTCAACAGTAACTGCGCTGGGTCTGTTATCTCGTGGTATTAACAGGTACAAACAGAAATACCCAGATATGTTATTCAAGTGGTGTGTACTGTTAAATACGGAAGCCCGTTAGTGCCACATAGAGTAACTTTTTTTTCGTTTTTCGTTTTATTTTTTTTTCGTTTTTCGTAGAGTAACTTTTTTTTATCTCGTATTTACGAGATAACATATTCGTTTTTCGTAGAGTAACTTTTTTTTATCTCGTAATTACGAGATAACATATTCGTTTTTTGTAGAGTAACTTTTTTTTAACATATTAGTTTTTCGTTGAGTAACTTTTTTTTTTACAAATGGAGACGGTAGTTTCTGCAAGGGGGATAACTGTGTCTGGTCGTTTCGCTCTAATCCGGTTCGCACTGAGTCGTTTCGCACTGGGTCGTTTCGCTCTCATTATTGTCCTGGGCATGCATACACAGTTTCAAATCAATCCGAGTAAGATGGATATTAATTTCTAATCAACGAACAATGCAATACTGTTCTAGCATGTTTAACTAACATTTGATAATTTGTCATTTCCATAAATCCAATATGGCCGCCAAAAATCACTAATATTGTAATAATCGTTAAACTTAAACACTAGTTTTCAATTAAACCGCAAGTATATACCTAATTGACCGACTATAATAGCTTAGCCCTACATGTATCTTGATGTGCTATATTGACATTTTGTGGAATATGTGCAAATACCACTTCATTAACATGATGTGAATCCTGCATTAAAAATATCTGGCTATATTGGAGCAGCAGATTGCCATCTACAACACCTAGGTGTCAGGCAATAAAACCAGCAATAAATATATCATCACCAAACTGCCCACTGACCATTCACTGACCATTGTGCTGTAATTACCTGTAGCCGTTTTTTTCCCGCCTGCTTTAGCAGAAGCGGGACATAGGAATAGCTTTTCTGTCGGCGTCGTCGTCGGCGGCGGCGTCGGCGTCGGCGGCGGCGGCGGCGTCGGCGGCGGCGGCGGCGGCGGCGGCGGCGGCGGCGGCGCGGCGGCGGCGTCAACATTTCACGTTAAGTTTTTGCGTTTAGGTCAGTTTCCAGAAAACTATAACTCCTACGACCTCCATACTCGGTATACATCAACACTGTGATGTAACCATCTCACACATAGGGAACCCATGTGACCTTCACCTACTTTTCATGGTTCATTGACATACTTTTCACATGCATTCAACGTTAAGTTTGTGCGTTTAGCTCTGTTTCTAAAACTTAGCGCTCAGGTTAATTCATTGTAACTTCTGTTTCCCTCAATGGAATGCTTTAATATTCCATACATGCATTTGTAACAACATCTTGCATCATTTTACAGAAATCCCATTGTGCCCGCTAACCCCAAAGGTCAAGGTCACTGATTTAGAAATTTCCGTGTTTGGAAAAGTTAACGCTCGGTTTAATGTATTACAACTTCTGTTTCCCTTGATGGAATGCTTCGGTATACATCAACACTGTGGTGTAACCATCTCACACAGAGGGAGTCCATGTGACCTTGACCTAGTTTTCATGGTTGATTGACCTACTTTTCACATGCATTCAACGTTAAATTTTTGCGTTTAGCTCTGTTTCTTAAACTTAACGCTCAGGTTTATTCATTGTAACTTCTGTTTCCCTCAATGGAATACTTTAATATTCCATACATACATTTGTAACAACATCCCGCATCATTCTACAGAAAGCCCATGGTGCCCGCTAACCCCAAAGGTCAAGGTCACTGACTTAGAAATTTACGTGTTTGGAAAAGTTAATGCTCAGTTTATGCTTTAATATTCCATACATGCATTTGTAACAACATCGCGCATCATTCTACAGAAAGTACATGGTGCTCACTAACCCCAAGGTTATTACAAGCTCCATATATACTATCAAACTGCGCCAGGCGGGACATTTTGCTCCGCGGAGCTCTTGTTTTTTGGGGAACTACTTTCTGGCCTACACATCTCCAGGTCACATGGGAATAGAGCATGTTACATGTCTGACCATTCAAAATAGTGAGATTTGCAAACATACTGTTATGATTAACTTTTATGGTCCATCTCTAAACCGGCTCCATATATTCAGCCATCCGTCTCTAACGGAAGTGAGAAGTGAAGTGAAATGTAAGATGTATATTTAGAAGTAATAAGTCATCCAGATAAAAAAGTTACTCTACGAAAAACAAATATGTTATCTCGTAATTACGAGATAAAAAAAAGTTACTCTACGAAAAACGAATATGTTATCTCGTAATTACGAGATAAAAAAAAAGTTACTCTTCGAAAAACGAAAATAAAAGTTACTATATGTGGCACTAACGGGCTTCCGTAGTTAAACTTAAAACATACATACATTAAAATAAGTAAGCCTTACCTATATGGATTTTGATGGATAATGATTTTATCTGTTGAATAGTGTTTTCACACTGTGTTTATCATCGTTCCTATATATATGTGTAATGGGTGGGTCATTTTTATTTTACAAATTACTTTTTTATCTGGGCTAAAGATCGACGTCTTGTTCACGTAAAAAGTAATTGTAAATCGAAGGTGATCCAGGACGCCGGAAAATTAGGATAATTTTATCTGTGGAATAGTGTTTTCACGCTGCGTTTTTTTTAATTAATGTATATGTTTATCATCGTTCCTATATATAATGGGTGGGTTCTGGTTCATTTTTATTTACAAATTGCTTTTATCGGGGCCAAGGACCGAATAGCATGTACCCGATAAAAGTAATTGTAAATCGAAATGAGCCAGGACACCCTTTATACATATATATGTATGTGTCTTTCAATTTCATTGCTTAAGTAGTTTCTACGAACAAATACATTCTCTTTCATATGTTTAATTTTTTGTATCAGCTATTCGGTTTGAATTACGTACTACATTGAATGTTCGGTCTAATCTCATGTTTCGCCCACTGACCAGCTCGCCCGTTTTTTGCGAATTTTGTTTAACACGTCCTTTAGCCAAAGAAGGCTTAGACGATTGAAGATTCAAGTCGTCCATTAAGTACCTTGACATAACGGACCATGGACATAACGGACCAGATTTCGGACGAAACTGACCAGATTTCTCGACGATTTACGGAGGTTTCGCGATCTCCGCGTTCGTACCTCATACACGTTCGCACCTCATACGTTTTCGCGGCTACAGGTTTCACATAGTAATGTTCATTAAATTTTAAGGAAACACGGTTATCGCCCCTGATATCAGTGTGGAAATTTACGTCTGATATACTGTCAATTAATACGTGGGGTAATGGTAAAAGAATGTGTATTTTGCCAGAAAATGTCACAGATGATGTATGTGATATAAATAACATGTTGTGCCTACTGAGTGGGCATGTACCTTTAAGAGTGTTTGTTTGTTTTCAGAGGCATGAAGAACTAGACTGCTCTTCAAAAACTGGAACCCGAGATGTCTCGACAACGAATTCAAGATTTTCGGACAGAGCGGGAATATCATGACGATCCCGACCACACGTCCGAGTTTTCCAATGATAGTCAATTCTTTGCGGACATAGGTAATTTCATGTTTTCCGCTTTATATGCCAGACATCCAGATAAACTGTGCGTTTGCTTAAATACCCAATTAAAATTTCCAAAAACAACAACAATTGAAATCAGAAGTAGCGAGATTCAAAAAGCAATAAAAAGTTTGTGGTACCTTTATCATGCTGCAGAAAACAAAACACAGACCACAAATATAGCATATTTTCTTATTTTACATGAAAATACATCTTGGTATTTCATTAGAATTGTCTCCAAGAGTAGTAGTAAGGCAGTCAAAATGATACCACCTACGGTGATATCATTTACAACCCTCTACACTACCCCCACCACCCCCGAAAAATCAAAAATTGGTTAACGAGGAAATTGTCCCCCACCACCCCCGAAAAATCCAAAATTGGTCGTGAAAAAAAACATAATGTTTTCCCGACAGCAAATTTATGAATTTTTGAGAAAATAATTAATGCAATACCAATTCACGATTGGATGTGCCCACGAGTGATAGTTTATATTCCAACACCCCATTTTTCTCCTCCAATATAGCTAATTTATTTCGCAGATCAACAACTAATTCTACCAGCTCTAGTCTACCACGTTCACCTGTAGCCACCTGACAGCGTAGTCGCTTATGTCTACAAAGAGTTTGGGCACTAACGAATTTACAAGGGCATCTGGGGCATTGAAATTGCGGGGGGACATAAGGAATTTTTCTACGTCTCGCTAGATGCCTTCGTAGATAGTCTTTACGCGTAAACGTCTTACAACAAGTCTCACACTCCATTATATATATGTATATGTATATGTTTATATTCAATTGGTCGTGAAAAAAACATAATGTTTTCACGACCAATTGAACAGATAAATTTCATAGGTTATACAAAAGTATATTACAGAAAATATGATAACGCCAGAAATAGAAAGTTTGAGAAGAGAAGCCGAATCTCTAGGGATTACTTATAGTACACGGTTGAGAGTTAGGGGGTTGACAAAGCTGATAAATGCCACAAAGAATGAGGCGTTTATGAAGCAGTTTACCCGCGCCTATAAAAGAGGGGCATTTAAAGACCTCTCACTAGCGGAGGAAGTTGGTAACAGAATTCAAAAAGAAAGTATTGCGGAGCTAAGGGCTAGTGTAATTAATTCTAAAGAATTACCTTCAAGCACAAATAATTTGTCTCAAATTAGACACACAGGTGACCAAATACCAAATAAAAGATCTATAGTTCGCTCGATAGTGGAAAAAGGTGAAGAAATATTGGGGGTTCACGATGAAACATTGGAAAAGGTAGAAAATGGAAGACGGGTAGTTACATTATCCTTTCGTAATAACATTAACATTAACGAGTCTGAACGCATGTCCGATAAACTCGCTCCGTATCTAACAACCAATTTTTATTTGAGATATTCATATTCTTACAAGCTAGAACATATGGAGGAAATTAAAAATGGAAAACCTGTAACTATAATAATGCACAAAAATCTCAGTGGTAGCGAACCACTATCATCAATGAAAACCGTTAAAAAATGGCTGTCAGATAAGGAGCAAACACGAATAATGTCCGATAAAATAGACAGACCGAATACAAAGTGGAAGTTGTAAGATGGGTAGAGGTTTTCGTAAAGCTAATACAGGGTAGTAGGGGAATAGATTTGGGACTACAATCCAAAGAAGCGGCAGGAGGAGAACTTCCAGAATGGCTGAAGAATAAAAAAGGTATGTATTCTTTAGATAAGTATAATGACGACCTTTGTCTGTTCAGGTGTCTAGCTATGCTTATAAGACAGAATAAAAGACCCGACAGATGGTACAGAAAAGGCGAAAGAACTTAGTAAGCAATATTTTGGTAGTAATGTGGTTTCACCAATTCCTTTTTCAGATCTGAAAAAGGTTGAAGAGTTTTTTAAAATCGGTATAGAAGTATATCAACCCACCGAATGTAATGTATGGTGGTTGAAAAAGGTACCAGCGCACTATAAGGCAATAGGTAATAAACCAATGACAATATGACTGTTTAATAATCACGATTTCACTGCCATTTTCTGATAAAAAACTTAAAAACCTATCTAAAATTTACGCCTGCGATAATTGCAAGCAGAAATTCACGAAAGCGAGTAATATGAAGAGACACGGACCAACATGTATGAGAGGTGAGACAAAAGTAATATGTGATGGTAATTATTTAGAGCGCCCGCGTTCGTCGTTCGAGAAAGCGTTCTACCCAAAAAGTTCTAACAGTTATGGGGCGATCGATTGGATGTACTCTGTGGAAAAGCGCGAGGGAATTCACATTCACCACGAACAGTGTGGACACGGGGGTGAAAGATGGATTTTAGGAGCTCCAGTAGATTGATACTGTCCAGAAACCAATACCGTATATCAATATCACGGCTGTTACTGGCACGGGGTGTAGATTCATGCAAAGCATAGAAAAGAAGAACGCTCATCCACTATGAGAAGAGATACATTTATTAGAAGAAGCAAATATTCAACCTAGTAGTTATGTGGGAATGCGAATTTCAAAGAACGGGTAAAGACATAAAGATCGGTTGCGACACTACTCTTTATCCATATCAGATAGTATACGATTTTGAGGCATATCTCAACCCAGAATTTGAAACTCTCGGTAATAATCTAGAGTACGAAGCCGAGCACGTTCCGGTAAGCGTTAGTATAGGAGCTAATTTCTCAGGAACAGTAACTCATATTTGTGATAAAGATCCCGCAAAACTTTCGTAGAAGATTTGAAAGTCAGGGGAAAAGCTATAAGAGAAGAAGTGTGGTCAAGATATAGGTTTAATACAGAACATTTACGTAAAAACCAAATCGCCAAGATCGAACAGTGGATAGAGCAAGTACCGGTTATAGGTTTTAACAGCAGTAAGTACGATATAAACTTAATAAAGAAATACCTAGTAGGCGAACTGGCATCAACAACAAAGAAAGTAATGGTCGGAAAACGTGCAAACGCAACAAAATATTTCTATTTACTCCAGAGTTTAGATTTCTTGATGTAATACTTTATCTAGGACCTGGTGTAAGCTATGATAGTTGGATAAAATGCCTACGAATGCAAAGGACAGAAATATTTCTTTCCTTATGAGTGGTTCGATTCTCCAGACAAACTGGATTACCCAGGACTACCGGATATAGAGAATTGGTATTCCAAACTATCTGGGAAAATGTTAATAGATGAAACAGAATTAAGTAAATGTCGTAGAATTTTCGAAGAAAATAATATGAAAACTTTCAGAGATTGGTTGAAATATTATAACGATTTAGATGTAGCACCGTTCCTAGAAGCGGTGGAAAAAATGTGTGAATTTTATAAACACAGAGGTGTGGATATTTTCAAAGACGCAGTAACACTACCTGGAGTAGCTATACAATATTTATTGAGAGGAACCATTAAAGAACAAAAATCTATACCGGAGGATGCTCTATATGCACCAAAAGAAGAAACATACGAAATGATGAAGGACGCTCTAGTTGGCGGCCCATCAATAGTATTTACACGACATGCAGAAGCTGGTGTTTCAAATATTAGAGTGGGTTCCAAACCTTGCAAGGCTGTTTTGGGGTACGATGCAAACGCGTTATATTTATCTACGTTAAATAAAGAGATGCCGTGTGGGAGAGAAACTATACACCATATAGATACCCCACATAACCCTAAATTTATTAAAAAGTTTTGTAAAAGAGTTTTATCTGGAGACTGGTTTGGGGGTTTGCGGAGGTGGATATAGAAGTTCCGCACAACTTAAAAGATAAGTTTTCTGAAATGTCCCCCAATATTTATAAACAGAGAATAGAGGTTTGATGAAGTTCCCACACACATGTTAAAATATTTAAAAGATACTGGCCGAACAAGAGGAGATGGAAAAAAAATTGGTGGGATCTATGACCGCCACTAAAGTATTGCTGTACGCGCCACTGTTGAAATGGTATTTAAAACACGGCCTAGAAATAACTGGAGTTCATCGTGTTATAGATTATATTAGCGGAAAACCATTCGAATGGTTCGCAAAAGAAGTTACAGCCGCAAGACGAACAGGCGATGTAGAAACCAAATAAGAAACCAGTAGCCGACATAATGAAATTATTAGGAAACTCGTGTTGTGGAAAAATGATAGAGTCAACGGAGAGACATTTAAATACGACATATACACAAAACGAAACCTGTGTTAACAAAGCATTAAGATCTGCATTACTTTGACGATTTGGAAGAGATAGGAGATGCGTACGAAATATCTTCAAGAAAACCCAGTGTGCGGTAAAGAGACCATTCCATTGTGGAATAGCGGTTTATCAACTAGCTAAATTGAGAATGTTGGAATTTTGCTACGAATTTCTAGATAAATACGTAAAAAGAGAAGACTTTGAATTAATACAGATGGATACAGATAGTATGTATATAGGAGTTAGTGGAAAAACGATAGAGGAATTGATTAGACCTAACTTACTAGACGAGTTTGAAAAATAAAAAAAATAAATGGTTGGCTTGGGATAAATGGAGCGAAAGAGAGCCCGGACTTTTCAAAATGGAATTTAGCGGGGATAGGGCGATAGCGTTATCTAGTAAGTGTTATTTCGTAGAAAAAATTAATTTCACTTTTGATAATTTGGAACAAATTAAAATTAATAAAAACTCTGCGAAAGGAATGTCCAAGAGAACTAACAATTTAAATTGGGATAGATATAAACGAGTACTAAGTGAAACTACAGAAGATGGAAAACACATTATAGATGTAGCACAAAATAGAGGATTTAAAATGAAAGACGGCGTTATGAAAACGTACTTTCAACAAAAATTAGGACTCTCGGCATACTACGATAAAAGACGCGTGTTACCAGACGGAATACATACAGAACATCTCTAAAGACTCTGACGATCCGGGGGTAGCTGGGTGTCAGAAGGCACCATAAGAAGTTCTTCGCGAACAAACCCTCGAGATGGCCCATCATCCAAATAGTAGAGCACGGGCTCATCAGGTTTGGTAATAGATCGATCTAGATGATATACATTGAGAGACCACACGGGATCAGTCGCGCGGCGGCTGCCACCTTCGAGTTCTCCCGGTTGATAGAGGTATCGGACGTCAATATCTGATGGAAGCCGCTGCTCCTCTAAACCAACGGGTCGCCCGCGCGAGACGGCAGAGGGCTTGCTCGTCACCCTTTTAAACTTGATAGTATCTACAGGCTTCTTACCTATCAATCTGGTCACCTCTCCGTTCAGTGCGGAGACCACGGCAGGCAGTCTGGCCACCCACTCGGTCGATCGCGAATGAGGGTCTACAAGTTCTTTAGCGTATTGGTGTCGAACAGTCTCTCAGCCAGGGTTCGATTGAAGCGTTCCACGATCCCTGGTCCGGTGGATGTTGACGCGGCCGCGTCTGATAGAAACTTTATGCTTAGACAATAGATGAGAGACCGCGCCCATGAACTCGCGGCCGGGATCGACCTGGAGAAGATTCGGCCATTTGAGAGGACTCCTCTTATATATTCGGGAAAGAGCCTCGGCCACTTCCTTAGACTCTTTAGTGGCCAACGGCTCAGTCCCCTTATAACGACTCGCTACGTCAACGATTGTCAGTGCGTACTTGTACGTCTTGCGACCGACGCGATCGTGAGGTAGAAACAGGAGATCCGCTTGGTGAACTTGGTTCGGCACCGGCACGTCGAATTTCGGGCGCGGAATATTGTGAGGCGCGGGTAAATAGATCTGCGAGATGGCCTGCTTCTTGAGCCATTCCTTGACAGCGTTTTCTGAAACCTTGGTCGCCGCCGCGAGGTTCTTGATGGCCGCGAGTCCCTTCCAGTAGCCGCGTGGGCTATAGTATGTATTCGACAGCTTGCGCGTTAGTTTGGTATCAAGTTTTCGCGTGTTCATCGTATGCGAAGTATTCTAATATATCAGACAATCTCCAACATGCCCTCGCCAGTTCGTCCGGTAACTGCGTCGTTAATAATAAACCTTTGTTGGAAGTTTCGCTGCAGCCCCAATCGCGTTTGGGTTGGAACAGGAGAGGAGAATCTATCTCGGAGGAATCTAACATCCGCTTTGCGAAAAGGGTGGCCGATTTTTCGTCCTCGCGCCACGTCTCGAGAGAATCTCGGGCCAGACGAATCATACTCTTTGCACCAGGTAAACGATGTTTTTGGGCAGTGTAGCCTACATCGATCATAGCGTCATAAAGTTCGTCAACTAACATCGTTCTATATATATATATTTATAAAAAAAATGTTTTTTTAATTAATTAATTATTTTATATAGTAGCCGACGAGCCCAACCACACCCATTCCAACGAATTCAAAGAATTTGGGTGTGCTTCTAATTCGTGAATTTGGGGTGTTGTTGCACTCAACCCAATCGGGATTGAAGTTGAACCCGATTGCTCTGTCTTCAGATGTTTTGCTGTCTCCATCCCCGATTGCAACGACTGTTTAGCCTCTCGAAGCTCGGCGAGTATTTTATCTTGTTTAACTTTTCGGGTGGCAGCCGCCGCCCGCCCAGCTGCCTGTCTTTTGGGATTTTTTATATGCGGTATGTCATCCAGTGGCGGAGTAACACTCGGGTTCGATTGGGTTGGAGCAATCGGGTTCAACTCCGTCACTCTCGCGGGTGTGTCTTGTGTCATCATTTTCAGGGCTTATAGTTCGTGGGCATATATGTCCAAATTGACAGTGTTTACCCGTGGTCAACGCGGTTGTCAGCGGAGCTAAGTACATTCCAAACTTGTGATAAATTGAGCAGCAGGCTGTTCTAAGTAGTGTGACCTATAAAAGGGTCAGTCTCTAGATCGTCAATCAATCCCGCGGTGTTTGGTATAGGGAGAAGTATACTAACGGCGGTTGCGTACCAATGAATAGCCGCCGATCCGAGAGTTTTTGTCATCTCCGCACCTAACCTAGATTCGTATCGCGCATACATTTTATCGATCTCCGCATCTGACATCTTATCAACCTGAAAAACTGAGAGACGCCTACCGAGATAATGCTCCGATTGTCCCCCAACAACCAGCGCAGCTAGCCGCTATCGTCGCGCCGCATTTTCATTTTCATTCGGAGTCGTTGCACTCAACCCAATACTAACACCCCGATTCCGATTGCTCTGTCGGATCATTATTGTTGGCAGTCGGAGTTGAGGTTTCTTCTATTAGCTGATCGAGAAGTTCGTCGCAGTTTATTTTTCTTAAAATTAATTTAACTATTCTAACAAGTCTCATCATTTTAACATATTGCCAAGCGCACCACCCGATACTTATGATCACCATTATGCTCGCAACAAAGCTCGCAGCGGAACACCAAATTGTTAACATTGTTAACCATTGTTCAGCATTTGTTCAGCATTTGTTCAGCAATTGCTAAGCATTGTTCAGCAATTGCTAAGCATTGTTAAGCATTGCAATAGCTTATTACTTTGTAATTTTCCTAATTTTTTCAAAATTATTAATTAATTGACAACTTTATAAGCAGTTGGTTGATCAGTCTTTAGCAGAAGCTTGGCGTGCTTAGTTTCGGAAAGCATCTGTCGAACCTCCAGGCGCTCCTCGCGCGTTGGGATAACGTCATTCTCTCGAAGACAGTCATCGAATGAGTCTCGTCCTTGCAGTGAAAGCAGTGAAAGAGGGCGACCCATTTCGTTTGCTCGCGCAGATCCTTGAGGACGGCGTTGTATTTTTGAGTGGAGATCCATACGCTTTGCCTCGCATGGCGGCCAGAAAATGCGAGCTCGGAGAGCATGTCCTTCTTTTTGGTCATCGCCGCTTGGCCGAGCAATCGTCAATCACATATAGGGTGGGCTCACCCTGGAATCTTTGGTATAAACCACGCAACCAATCGTGAAGCCTATCACCCGGGTCAATAAGGTATACCTCAGGGTCGGTCCATATCCACGGGCGCCGCTGATAAGTATCGTTGTGCCGCACAGTGGGACACAGGATCACAATGTGACGAAAGGCATCGCGGTAGGACTCCTCGAGCAAGTCGAGGATGAAAACCGTTTTTCCACATCCTGTCTGCCCACATATTATGGCAGAGTGAGCATCTCCAATCGTGAATTGGTATTGATTGCTAGATTTCTTAATTAATTCTTTAGAATTATCAAAATTAGTAGATCGCTGATACGTATCGACCATCTTCGATGTTGAGTTGTGCGTCTGTAATTATATATAAGTACACGTTCAATGGCCCGGCTCCGTCCGCCTCCTTTGGTTATCTGGATCGTCACACCCTCACTAGCGTTCTCAACTTGGCGTCCGCTACCGTGTATTTGGTCATCGTCGCTGGCTCGCATGTCTAGCCATAACGCGTATTTGGTATTCAGGAACTCCGCGAGGGAGACGGACGAGAGGTGCAGGTCTTTGGCAACTGCTGCAACCTCCGGAGAGCGCTTAGAGCCGGCAGCAAATTGATTTCTTACTTCATCCCACTGCTGGTGCGCGCGAAGACCCGCGCTGTAGAGTTGATTGGGGACTCCCTCGATCGTCACCTCTGCCTTCGTGATTTTGGGGTTATAGAATCTGTCGATTTTTCTAGCACCGAGCGCTAACCGAGCCTCCTCGAACAGCATCAGTATACCTTTCATCGAGCGGGCGGGTACGTTGACATTAATATTCCACAATGTGTCGCCTTTGTCTTTCGTCATCTTGCGATGGCGAAGAACTCGGTCGTAAAGTATGGCAACGCGCCCGGAGTACTGTGTTCTGATCAATCGCGCGAGTTCGGGCATCGTGACCATGTCGTACTCCAGCGAAACATTATCGATCGTATACGTTGATAACACGTCGGTGGATATGAGAACTCGGCCGTAGTCGTTGAACGTTAGTTCGTATTCGAGGCGGTCAGCCAAAGCACTCTGATAGTAGGGCATGTGACTCTCTAGCAACTCAAAGTCGAGCGGGATGTAGAAGCGGTTGCCGTAAGCGCCCGCGACCGCGTTGTCACTAGCGTTGTTATCTGACTTGTCACCAGCCCCGATTCTAAGTCTGGTTACGTTCCTATTTCGGCTGGTGTCAATACCCTGATAGACCGCATTTTCGCACTCTTGCGCCGTCTTCCACAGGTCCTGGTAGCAATGGTAGACGTCGCTGTCATCGATCGACATCACCTCATTACCAGAAATCTTTATCATAGTCTTCTTGACTATGGCGCGACCCAGGTTCTGAACGACGGTTCGGTCCGCGTCCGTCGACGTTAGCGAAATAGTGAAATCGAGGCGAACAGTACCCGGAACAATGACGTCGTGAGTTCCGAGGTTGGGGAAGCGGACTAAGAGCTGCTGGTTCTGGTCGATCGTCGATGGGTGTTCGTAATAACGACACTCTGTCTCACGCCTTTTGCCCCGAGGGGCTCACGCAGTCTGCGGTATGGATTGAGTTTGCGACAGTATTGACTCGAAGACATAATTAATTTTTTCAAAATTATTGAAACTATTAAACCCCTATGGTTTTGTCTTTAATACATAATTAATATGGCTGATTACAATGTTGAAATGGATGAAATCGGCAGAGACGATTACCTCGATGGTGATGATGATAATTTCGAGGATTCCCTCGAGACACCCACCATAGAGACTCCAGTTCCAATCCAATCACAATTGGGTGGCACTACCACTAGTCAAAGTCAGGAATTACTTGAGGGAGCTGTAAACGACTACTACAACAATTTGGCAGCAGAAAAAGGTCTGGTCCCCTCTGTCGGTCGCGACTACTCCAAGTTAAAATTTGATATGAACGGTAGATTGCGACTAAGAGCAGCACTAAATCTCCCATTAGTCAACACGAGGACCGGAAAAACCCTATCGCTAAACACCATTGCAGGAAACCGGGGCGGTGGCGAAATCATAAAGAACGAACTAGGCTTCACGGATTGGAAGAGGGGTAAAACAATTGTGCCGGCCCGCGCTGTAGAGGCCCTACAGTCTACCGACGAAACTATAGCGAAGACGGCCACCGCGATAGAAACGGTCGAGCTCAGCGAGGTCCCTCAAATAGCCACCGACGTTATTAACACGATGGAGACCACGTTCAGCGTCCAATCGCAATTGGGGGAAATACTCAACGATGACCCACCGTTACCTCTTCGAGAACTCCGTGGACTCGATAAGGCTCTACAAACGGTCCGGGGCGAACTGGTCCTTAACCTCTCCAAACTCACGGCGCTGGATGAACATATCGCGCTAGAAGAAAGAAAACTGGAGGAAGCAGGTGACGATAGAGAATCTACCGAGCGGATCGCCGAACGACTGCGGTCTTTGCGGGTTGAAAGAGAAGCTCGCTTGGAGGCCGCCTCGGCTAACCGTGAGGCTCTCCGCACACAAATAAGTCGGATTCGCGAATCAATCTCGAGGGTCCTGCACGAGGAGACGACACTCGGTGAGCGTCTTCGCACTCTGTTCAGAGAGCAGGGCGTCACGATAGCAAGCATCCTCATTGCTATCGGCATGACTATATCGACCATAGTTCTAGCTTTCACTGGTGGTGCGGCGCCACCACCAGCTCCAGCACCAGCACCCGCTCCATCCGGTGGAGCCAAGGAGTGGGTAAAAAAACAACTAAAAGCCCTCGCCAGTCTCCTGACTAAATTAGCCGAAAAGGCGGCTGCCGCACTACCTGGACTGATCGGAAGTATCGTTTCTTACTTGCTATCTATATTATCAAAAACGGCCGGATGGCTAGCCAAAAATACCTGGGCTTTAATCGTGACAATCGCCGGTCTCCTACTATTCTTCGCCAGAGAGTTCCTACAACCAAAGCGTAAATAATCCGATCGCCACGAGGGCGACGACGAGCCCTAATTTCTCCTCCTCGTGTGTTGTGCTTCCAATTTCACCCAATCTACGATTGATTGGTGTTTCTCCAATCGCGATGGGTCTGTTGATGGAACTCGATGGTGCATCCAATCTACGAATTGGGGGTACTGGGTTCAATTGTGTATCCAATTTACGAATTGGGGGAGGTGTATCCATTTCGTGTTTTATGAAATCGGTTCCACTGTTGAACCCGATCATGTTGGGGGTGCGCTTGATGATATCCGTGTTCACGTTACCGTTGTGGCCGATTTTTTGATTGGCGGTGGCGATTACGATCTGATTATTGTAACCTTCAACCGGGTCGTCTCGTAGTATCATATTGCTCGGCGCCATATAAAGACCTATTCCAAATACATAGTCTACTGGGGTGCTGGCATTCTGCAAAACGTCTTGATAATTCTGGATCGCCTTCTCCAGGTCCACCCTAGCTGAGATGGCGTCCTCTACAAGTGCCAAGAATTGTTTTTGTGCATCAAACGCTGTTCCCGTGCCAGTATAGAACTGCGAGTTTGCTTCTGTGCGCCGAGGATGGCCCAGACGTACGTGCGAATGGAGTCGTTGACGCGAGTAACCCCGGCCTGCGTGAACCCTATACCCTTATCTAACATAAATGTACCCCACGCGTCCTGAACCTCAGCAGCCTGCTGTATGTAATCGACGTGAGCCCGTTTCGGAGGTAACATTTTACAAGAAAACACGCCACAGTGCCGACCTCCAGACACTTCCGGCCCGAAATTCATAGTCGCGTGGTCAAAATTCCCGGCGTTCCGACTGACGATGTGGTCACCGGAGTGATCGTGTCTAAAATCAGTCTGCGTCCAATTCCCGGACTGACCGTGAATGAGAACGTCCCCGAGGCCGGTGCTGGTAGGAAATGCTTTCTGTCTCCAGTCCGCGTCTTTTGAAACGTTAAATTCGTTACACAGTCTTTCAAACGCCATACGGTCGTATGCGTTGGAAATGAGATCCCAGGCGTCGTCTTGAGGTAGTGAAATACCTAGTTCTTTGAGAATAGTAATATACGCATGAAAGTTGTAGACACTTCGGAGCATGACATTCTTGGATGTCAGATGGTCTTTATATAAAACTCCACACCCGGCTGTTGCGCACCATACAGCGAAATATATTTGGTTCTGCCAAAACTGCATCGGTGTTGCTTTCCACCCGCTTACCGCCTCCATCGTAGTAATCTTGGGCAGCCTATATTGTTCAAAGATGTTAGGGAAGTTGGTGGCAAAGCCACTGTCCGGTCTAACCGTTACGATTGGGTGTACAAGGGGGTTAACAACGTCTTTTTGCGTGTATTTACCTCCGACCGCATACTTTACATTAGAGTTAAAGCTAAATGCTTTGGTATCCATTGAAAGATATTATTATGTTTGCTACTATAACTAATGTTCAGAAAGGGAGTTGTGAACTTCAAAAATTAATAGACAACTGCTGCGGAAAACGCCGGGTAGGCCTTAGATCAATCACCTTCACGGTTGGATGGCAGAATGTGGGGAAGAGCGAAGGGTTTTACTATGTGAAGGATGGACAACAATTAGGTGTAAAGCTGCCTCACGGACTGTGGGGAATAAGACAGCTCAAAGATTTTGTCAACTCTGAGCTTGACGGTATAATCAACCTCACAGTATCGAATGCTACCGGGCTCGCAACAATGACCATCAGCAGTGATAATAAGGTAGTGGTCTCCCCGGGGTTGGGTATTCAACTCGGTTTTAGAGAGACATACTCCTCAAACAAAGGAGTGTTTACCCCGGGTGAGTACGTCGGTGATAATCCGGTGGACTTCACCTTCACGAAAACTCTCAGGGTGCACCTGGATCGGGTGAACACATCGTACAACACGGTAGACGGATCCCCCAGCACATTACTGAAAACCGTGCCCGCCAGCGACTGGAGTTTCTATGGCGAGACTGTGACCTTAGACTTCCCACACCCCGAGATGAAAGTTTTGGAATCCGGACATATCCACGAATTTACGGTCTCTATTCTCGATGATCAAGCGAGAAAGTTGAATAACTATTACCCGATTTCGGTAGTTCTCGAAATTTCCAATTGAGTATAGGTGCCCAATATTATAATTAAAAAATTAAGAATGAGTATATACGGACCAGGTAGTTCTTCCGATTGGGTGACAAATTCAAAGAATTTGGAACCGGCAGAAGGTGGATTTATCCCGACAGAGGGCTACTTTTTAACTACTGAAAAAACAAGGCCCTGATCAATAAAACTATATCGAAGGTCACAAACGGGATTCACAGGAGTATATCAGATGTTAGAGTAGAAGTGCTGACGGCGACTGCACAAATTGAGAAAAATCAGGCGGCTTATAAGGTGTTGCGCTCAGAGGACTCTCTCATCAGAGAAACGGAACTAAACGAACTAGGTAAAAAAATAACCAAATTTCGAAAAGAGAGCAGGTCGGATATTGATAAAGTCCGAGCAGATCGCCAGGCGGCCCTTACGTTGCGCTTAGAGGACTCTCTCATTAGAGATGCGGCATTTACCGAACTAGGTAAAAAAATAACCAACTTTCGAAAAGAGGCAACGTCGGGTATTGAGAAAGCCCGAGAAGACCACCAGGCGGACCTTATGGAGGCTTATAGGGTGTTGCGCTTAGAGGACTCTCTCAGCAAAGAAGCGGAACTAGATAAAAAAATAACCAAATTTCGAAAAGAGACCCGGTCGGGTATTGATAAAGTCCGAGAAGACCACCAGTCGAACCTTGCGGAGGCCATTGAGGAGGCTTATGATGCGTTGCGCTTAGAGGACTCTCTCAGTAAAGAAGCGACACTTACTGAACTAGACGGAAAAATAGCCGAATTTCTGAAAGAGACCAGGTCGGGGGTTGAGGGGGTCCGAGAAGACCACAAGGAGGCCATTGTGGAGGCTTATGGGGCGTTGCGCTCAGAGGACTCTCTCAACAGAGAAGCGGCACTTACTGAACTAGACAAAAAAATAACCGAATTTCAAAAAGAGACCCGAACGGGTATTGAGAAAGCCCGAGAAGACCACCATGCGGATATTATGTTGCTCTCAGAGGACCCTCTCAACAGAGATGTGGCGGTTACTGAACTAGACAAAAAAATAACCGAATTTCAAAAAGAGAGCAGGTCGGATATTGATAAAGTCCGAGAAGACCACCAGGCGGATATTATGGAGGCTTATGATGTGTTGGTCTTAAAGCACTCTCTCAACAGAGAAGCGACGGTTGCCGAACTAGACGAAAAGATAAACGAAATTTCCGAGGAACTGAAACATGATCGTATAGCCGCGACCAAAGCTCTTGAGGAGGCCTCTTATAATATTCGTACTGAGGCATATAACGCAAACAGTGCGCTTGCCGGAATAGTGCGAACAATGAAAACGCCAAAAACGTGTCATAACAGTTTGGGCTGAGAAGCGGGGCCCATTGGTTGAGGGGCGCTAAGAATATTCGTTCGGTGCCAAAGCGAGTAATAAATGTGGGGGTACGCTATGACAACTGCAGGTGAAGTTGTCCGAATGGCGGTCTGCTCGGTTAATGGTAGTGGTAAACCTGTGGGCGCGGTCGCGATAAATATTGTAGTAGATGGGGAAGAACGGGGGGTTGGAGTCACTAAAATCGCTGGAGATAGTTCGACGATTGTTGCGTTCGCCGGTGATGATCGAATTAGACTTTCCCAAAGTAGTGTTATTAACTTTGTTACGAAAATCGGTGACCCAGAGAGTTCTTCCACTATTGTCTCATTGTTAATTGAACTTATTGTGTAAATACTAATATATTGAAATAAATTTGTAAAATTTAAATATGAACGAATCACTGTATCCAACTCTCAATACCACTCCACCAACACTGTGTACAATTAACGAAAGAAGTTCAGATTTTAGGTTGAATAATATCGTCGCTATGCAGGATATTTTAGTTAGAGAATGTGCAAATAGAAAAAGACACGCTAACAAATATAAGCGCGCGGTGAACATAGCTGAAGCATCTAGTACGGTTCTGGCAAGTGTTTCTGTGTTGTGTGGGGCGGGGACAGCTGCAACTATATCCACCATTATAACGGTTCCTGTAGCGGGGATTTTATGTGCGGTGTCGGCCGTTTCTGGGTTGCTGTGTATGGTAATTAGGGCGGCGGTGGAAAACTCGAGAAAAAAAGTAGAAAACATGATAGAATATCCGTTCTCGCTAGGTCATAAAGAAAAATAGCATCGACGTTATGGTGTCCAAAGCGTTGGCCGATAAGAAAATATCAAATTTAGAGTTTGAATCCGTGGTGGAAGAAATGGGGAGATATGAAGAATTAAAAAATGATATAAGAATCAAGGCGCGCGCCACCATGCCCAAGATTGAGTGTACTGATTGGGATAAATTTAGGGTAAAACTTGGAAATAAAGTCGGAGGAAATGTTACAGCACCATTATAAAATAATTTTTAAAAAATAATTAATTAATTATATTGGTGCAGTAAACAATTTATTAATTAATTTTAGGAAAATTATTAACAATTAAAAAAAAAAAAAGTTTAGGTCCCACCGAGGCTCGAACCCGCGCCAGCAAAACCCTATTGGGACCATCCAACTAAGCCTTCGCTTTAAATCTCTTCTCTTCTCGTTTTTTTTGGCTTAGTGGGATGTGTCACGCTCACATCTCCTCCACCCCATCATTGGACCGATACCCCTCCTCTTCATTACCTTCATCCGCTATAATGTGTAGAGCGGCCAGAGTGAAGTACATGTGGCGAAACCTATCTCACTGTTGAGATATTAGTGCCGGCGTCCCGACAATGAACTGTGTTTATTTCTCGTATATAAACCTAACTTTGTTGGTGTATATATAAATAATTTTATTAAAATTAATTAATTAATATAATAGGGGGTGTTCCGCTTTAAATTATAAATAATTTTATTAAAATAATTTTATTAAATAACGAACCATCCCGGAAATTCGTGAACTATATAACCCTCACCAAGTGTTTATAAACTGTGTACACACCACCTGTGTAAATTGATAGCCCGTTTACATACCATCGATAAGGCTATAAATAACCGTGTGTGTATTATATATTACAGTGTGTTTATTTTCCATCCCGGAAGACGTAATCGTGTAAATCTCTCTATAAAATGGACACTTAATATACGTGTAAGGTGGGACACCTAATTTACATGTTCATAACACGTGTAATTGGAACATTGTCGTCTGCTTGGTGTGATTATAACATAAATTAGTTCTGTTCAATAATAATTTTTTCAATATCTTTATAAGCGATATCGTAGAAATGTATATTCGTAAACGAATCGTTGGGTTTTAACAATTTTAAATAATACACCTTAGTTTCATATCCGATACACACTATCCGTCTTAATGTTTGTATTTGCCTGTTGTATAGTTCACATAATTGTCGGTATAAATATTGTAAATGCAACGTTTTTATCGCAGCGTAATAAATTACGCTGATATTTCATGTATTCGATATCGCCTAGTGTTCTCATTTTATAGAATTTATATATAGGACTATAACCCTCGTATTCTTCGTAAAGTTCTTCAACACAGGCATTAAAAACTTTCAATTCCAATTGTATTGTATTATCCATTTTCTCTAATAGTTGTTTTTTTTTCTGTTCAATTTCCAATTTCTTCCAATAATTTTCCAATTTCTTCGTTAAAAGCGATATTGTAGAAACGCATATCCGTAAACGAATCTTTGATTTTAAACTGTTTTATAAAATTAGTTTGATAATGTTTCGGTAGTGTTTCTCCGATCCTATTTAGTCGCTTCTTTACATAAATTTGATACTTATACCGGCGACATAATTGCCGGTTTAATATTGTAAATGCAACGTTTTTATCGCAGCGTAATAAATTACACTGATATTTCATGTATTCGATATCACATAGTATTGTCATTTTACCGTGTTTTAATACTGTAGAAACAGCAGCGTAAAATTCTTCATCAAAGTCATTACAAAATTCCAATTCGTTGCGTATTTTATTATCCATTTTGTTATAATATTTTATTATAACCTATTAAATTTATATGTTCAAATGGACGTGAAAAAAACATAAGGTATTTATGACACCAATATTATTGGAGGAGAAAAATGGGGTGTTGGAATATAAACTATCACTCGTGGGCACATCCAATCGTGAATTGGTATTGCATTAATTATTTTCTCAAAAATTCATAAATTTGCTGTCGGGAAAACATTATGTTTTTTTTTCACGACCAATTTTGGATTTTTCGGGGGTGGTGGGGGACAATTTCCTCGTTAACCAATTTTTGATTTTTCGGGGGTGGTGGGGGTAGTGTAGAGGGTGTAAATGATATCACCGTAGGTGGTATCATTTTGACTCCCTTACTACTACTCCAAGTGATTTTATTTTACCCAATTAAAATTTTGAAATAGCCAATTGATGGAGTGACAATACTCCATGAATAATTCCTTATCTGGAGCCCTTTATGCAATAGCCTAGGTTTTACTATATAGCTACACCACAGTAAACGGCATAAACTGCGGAATAACGTTTACATTTTGCGCACTAAAATATAGCAATAATATGCAGGGCCTCGACGTTCATACTTTGCTATATTGTTATTGAGAGAAAATTCTACACTATAGTAAAGTATGTATTAGCAAAATTGTTAGGTTACGAAGTAGAAAGTATGTGCAAAGAATGCTTCAAATGCAGATTTTGAAATACTACTCTGTCATAACGCGTATGTAATGCACTTATAATTAGTAATTTACATACTGTCAGTGTAACAACTCTTAAATAGTACGGCCAGAAATCTAAGGCCAGGAACTTTGGTTAATCATTCTGCCATATTGACATGTACAGCCCAAAGTGGAAAAGAGAATCGACAAACGACTGGCAAACATGACTTTAGGTTGGCCCTTCAACAAAGTTTCCAAAAAGTATTACCCTACCCACTTAAAGGCAAAATACAGAAGAATTTATGAAAATGCTCAAATGCAAACTCAATATGCCAGTATCAGCCTATAACTTTACGAATTTCAATGTGCACATACATGACTATACATAATAAACTGTATTACAGATGGGCAATCACCTGAATTATTAAAAAAAATGCGTCAATCCTTTGGAAATCCTGTTGACTCTTGTTTACATTTCCTTTGTAAAAATCACACGAACCCACTGCAGAAATATTGACATTTCTTTAAATGAATAAAATATATTAACTACACATAGAAAAGCAATATAATTGTTAAAATAAACTTTAAAGTGGAATTATACATGAAAACATGTGTTAGAAAAGTCCCATTAATCTCAATTTGAAATGGGAATATTCTTTGGCGGAGTTACATTTGTTCAAATTCATTTGGTGTGAGGCGGTTATCGGTGACAACAACAACCTGTTGACGTATTGAATTTTATCACTGTTCGTGATATGCTACGACGTTGCAGAAAATAGGGAGCACATGAGGCGCATTATAATTGGGATAACCATGCTTTGTTGTTCGATTTGGAGCGGTATGTGTGAGGTTTTATGGTCTGAGAATCAGTTTCACGCTAATCCGTCGCCGTAAAACTGATTCATATACCATAAAACCACCCATTTACCGCTCCAAATCGAAAAACAAAGCATGGATATCCCCTAATTTTGTATATTTTATATATCGAATTTGAAGCCTGTGCTACACATTACGCAAACATTATATTAGCGAGCGTACTTCACTATACCCCCAGTTACCTATATAAACAGGGGGTATGGTTAGGTACCCGCGCAATAGGTAATGCGGTCAAATAGGTCACGATGCAGTGACTATTTTCGTTCAATAACTTATGTTGTAAGCGATTGCAATGTGTATTTTCAATAATTATATTATTAAAATGTATCATATCGGTACCCCTTTAAGTAATATTTGTATATTTTAAATGTATTGATGTTCTCATGAAGCGCATGAATATAAGTATTAATTAATCCAGCTTATATTGAGGCAAATCACACAGCCTTAAAACATAGTGCTGGAGTATAAACCATAGTATCGTATATTATTCACAAGTATATCACTATTAAGCATTAATTACAATATGTATGCATATTATTAAAAAAGTAGATGCTACCGCTGTTTCGAAATATGTGATATTTAGAACAAAATATTTGTTTTATTCGTCCGCACGTGTTTTATTCTGTCACTACGAAAGTCATAAACAAATAACGATTTATATTTAACATAGGATAGGCGTAAACGGTATTACTCTCTCATCGGATCGTCAGTTGTCGTCGATAGCGATTTAACGTACTGATCTGGTCTTAATTTATTGTCAACTTTCAACGCCATTTACATAATATATGGCTATTTTTGGAAATAAATAACGGCAAATTATGACGTCTGCTCTGAAATATCTGTCAACTTGCGGACGTAATTTAAGGAAATCGATTATATTTTAAGGCTACATCTGTGACTAATTAAGAATTTATGTATGGTCTTTGGCTACACCCGACACATTACACAGATCTAAGTGTCACTTTGTGTGGAAAATAAATCGATAATGCGCAGTCGTGTGAGACGAGGTGTTGATCTGATGACACCACACAGCTGTACATTTTGACCCATAGGCAATGTTTTGAAATTGACGTGTCGTTTTGATGTGTGCGACAACACCTCACTGTCGGAGACAACAAGACAATTAACGATATACTCTCGATTATACACAGACTATTAGTATTAGACGGCTGGTTATTAAAAAAAAAGTAGTTAAGTACACCTTCGCCGATATTGTTTTTAGAAAATCAATAATAGTTTCCGTAAATGGTGTTGAAAAGTTGAAAAAATGCTATCACCGTATTTAGTTGTGCCGATATTGTTTTAAAAAGTATTTTTTTTCCGTAAATGTGTAGTAGTATAGAGGAATTCAAAATGATACCACAAACGTTTGTAACGTTATTAGTATGTTTTAACTCCCCCACCACTAACGCGTTTATGTGTTGAAAAAATAGCGCGTGACAGCAACAATATTGGCATAATTTATTCCAAATTAAATTTCGTAAAAATTATTGGTACAAAAATAGTATAGCGGGATTCAAAATGATACCACCAACGTTTGTAACGTTATTGAGCTGTATTGTAGCTCCCACCACCAACAAAAGTGGTGGTATTGAATGATAAAAAGTGGGATTGTAGTCCCAATTAGATTGTAGATTGACTTTTGACAACATTTAACACACTCCATTTATACTATGAGATTTATCTGTTCAATTGATGTCATAAATACATAAGCTAAATGTGACACCAGTTGAACAGATACATTTCATAGGTTATAACAAAAATATATACAGAAAATATGATAACGCCAGAAACTAGAGCAGAAATCGAAAGTTTGAGAAGAGAAGCCGAATCTCTAGGGATTACTTATAGTAAACAGTTGAGAGTTAGGGGGTTGACAAAGCTGATACACACCACAAAGAATGAGGCGTTTATGAAGCAGTTTACCCGCGCCTATAAAAGAGGGACATTTAATGATCTATCCAACCCCGTTGTAGCTGATGCAGTTAGTAGTAGAATTCAAAAAGAAAGTATTGCAGAGCTAAGGGCTAGCGTAATAGAACCTTCCAATCGTTGATTGAAATTGGATCAAATTCGTGAATTGGGTTCCCTCCCCAATCCACTAATTGATAACAAATCTATAGTTTGCGCGATAGTAGCGGATGGTGAAGAAATATTGGGGGCTCACGATGAAACGCTGGAAAAGGTAGAAAAGGGACGACGGGTTGTTACATTATCCTTTCGTAAAAATATTGACAATAACGAGTGTGAACGAATGTCCGATAAACTCGCTCCGTATCTAACAACAACATTTTATTTGAGATATTCATATTCTTACAAGCTAGAACATATGGAGGAAACTAAAAAGGCAAACCTATAACTATAGTATATCACAAACATCTCGGCGCTAGTGAACCGCTATCATCAATGAAAACAGTTAACAAATGGCTGTCAGATAAGGAGCAAACACGAATAATGTCCGATAAAATAGACAGACCGAATACAAAGTGGACGTTTGTAAGATGGGTAGAGGTTTTTGTAAAGCTAATACAAGGTAATAGTGGAATATATTTGGGGCTACAATCCAAACAAGCAGCAGGAGGAGAACTTCCAGAATGGTTGAAGAATACAAAAGGTATGTATTATTTAGATAAGTATAATGACGACCTTTGTCTGTTCATATGTTTAGCGATGCACACAACAGGTAACAGACCTGACAGATGTACAGAAAAAGCGAAAGAACTCGAAAAAAAAGCAATATTTCGGTAGTAATGTTGTTAAACCAATTCCTTTTTCAGATCTAAAAAAAGTTGAAGAGTTTTTTTAAAATCCGTATATAAGTATATCAACACACCGAATGCGACGTATGGTGGTTGAAAAAGGTACCAGCACACTACGCGGAGATAGGCAATAAACCAATGACAATAGGATTATTTAATAATCACGCATTTCTGATAAAAAAAACTTAAAAACCTATGTAAAATTTACGCCTGCGATACTTGCAAACAGGAATTAACTACAGCGAGTAATATGAAGAGACACGGACCAAAATGTATGAAAGGTGAGACAAAAATAGTCTGTGATGGTAATTCTTTAGAGTGCCCGCGTTCGTCGTTCGAGAAAGCGTTCTACCCAAAAAGTTCTAACAGTTATGGGGCGATCGATTGGATGTACTCTGTGGAGGGAAGCAGGAGGGAATTCACGTTCACCACGAACAGTGTGGACACGGGGGTGACAGATGGATATTAGCAGCTCCAGTAGATGGATACTGTCCAGAAACTAATACCGTATATCAATATCACGGTTGTTACTGGCACGGGTGTGAGATTCATGCAAAGCATAGAAAAGAAGAACGCGCATCCACTATGAGAAGAGATAAATTTATTCGAAGCAAATAATTCAACCTAGTAATTATGTGGGAATGCGAATTCCAAAGAACGGGTAAAGATATAAAGATCGGTTGCGACACCACTCTTTATCCATATCAGATAATATATTATTTTGAGGCGTATCTCCAGCCAGAACATAAAACCAACGGTGTTGGGGGTACACGTCTAGAGTACGAGGCTGAGCACATTCCGGTAAGTGTTAGTATAGGAGATAATTTCTCCGGAACAGTAACTCACATTTGTGATACAGACCCCGCACAACTTATAGAAAAATTCGTAGACGACCTGAAAGTTAGAGGAAAAGCCATACGAGAAGAAGTGTGGGGGAGATATGGTTAATACAGAATATTTACGTAAAAAGCAAATCGCCAAGATCGAACAGTGGATATATCAAGTACCTGTTATAGGTTGTAACATCAGTAATTACGACATAAACTTAATAAAGAAATACATAGTATGTGAACTGGCATCAACAACAACGAAAGTAATGGTAGGAAAACGTGAAAACACAAAAATATTTCTATTTACTCCAGAGTTTAGATTTCTTGATGTAATACTTTATCTAGGACCTGGTGTAAGTTACGATAGTTGGATAAAATCCTACGACTGCAAAGGACAGAAATCTTTCTTTCCTTACGAGTGGTTCGATTCTCCAGACAAACTGGATTACACAGGACTACCAGATATAGAGAATTGGTATTCCAAACTATCGAGGAAAATGTTAATAGATGAAACAGAATTAAGTAAATGTCGTAGAATTTTCAAAGAAAAGAATATGAAAACTTTCAGAGATTGGTTGAAATATTACAACGATTTAGATCCTAGAAGCGGTGGGGAAAATGTGTGAATTTAATAATCACAGAGGGGTAGATATTTTCAAAGATGCAGTAATACTACCTGGAGTAGCTATACAATATTTATTGAGAGGAACCATTAAAGAACCAAAAAAAACAAGCACCCGTGCGAGGTATTGTCATACCTGAGGATGCCCTATACGCATCAAAAGAAGAAACATATGAAATGATGAAAGGTGCGCTAGTCGGAGTACCATCGATCGTATTTACAAGATATGCCGAAGCGGGTGTTTTAAAGATTAGAACTCCAATTCCCGAATTGGGTGGTAAAACGTGCCAGGCTGTTTTGGGGTATGATGCAAACGCATTATATTTATCTACGTTAAATAAAGAGATGCCGTGCGGGAAAGAAACTATACACCATATAGATACCCCACATAACCCTAAATTTATTAATAAGTTTTGTAAAAGGGTTTTATCTATAGAATGGTTTGGGTTTGCGGAGGTGGATATAGAGGTTCCCAACAACTTAAAAGATAAGTTGTCTGAAATTGCTCCACTTTTTATAAACAGAGAAGTTTGTTACGACGAGGGTCCAAACAAATGAGAAAATATTTCCGGTCGTACTAGAGGAAATGGAAGGAGATTAGTTGGATCGATGACCGCGACTAAAACATTATTGTACGCACCGCTATAAAGATGGTATTTAAAACAAGGTCTAGAAATAACTGGAGTTCATCGGGTTATCGATTATATTAGTGGAAAACCCTTCGAATGGTCGAAACCAGTAGCGGATATAATGAAACTATTAGGAAACTCGTGTTGTGACAAAATGATAGAGACAACAGAGAGACATTTAAATACGACATATACGCAAGACGAAAAATGTGTTGACAAAGTCTTAAGGTCCGCATTCTTTGACGATTTAGAAGAGATAGGCGTTGCGTACGAAATATCTTCATGAAAACCCAGGTGTGCGGTAAAGAGACCATTCCATTGTGGAATAGCGGTTTATCAACTAGCTAAATTAAGAATGTTGGAATTTTACTACGAATTTCTAGACAAAAAATTGAAAAGAGAAGACTTTGAATTATTACAGATGGATACGGATAGTATGTATATAGGAGTTATTGGAAAAACAATAGAGGAATAGATTATACCTAACTTACTAGACGAGTTTGAAAACGAAAAAAATAAATGGTTGGCTTGGGATAAATGGTGCGAAAGAGAGCCCGGACTTTTCAAAATGGAATTTAGCGGAGATAGGGCGTTAGCGTTATCTAGTAAGTGTTATTTCGTAGAAAAAGAAAAATTTACATCCAATGGGGTTGGATTAACTAAAAACTCTGCGAAAGGAATGTCCGAGAGAACACACAATTTAAATTGGGATAGATATAAAAGAGTACTAAGCGAAACTACAGAAGACGGAAGACACATTATATATATAGCACAACATAGAGGATTCAAAATGAAAGACGGTGTTATGAAAACATACTGCCAAAAGAAATTGGGACTCTCTGAATACTACGATAAGAGAAGAGTATTGCAAGACGGAATACATACAGAACCACTAAATTAAAACAATTTGTAAAAATTAAAATATCGAAGGAATCTGAAAAAGGGGAGACAACTGACGGAAAGATTCTGACGAGAGTCTGACTGACTATGACGACGGACGGTCCGGGGATAGCTGGGTTTCAGAAGGCACCGCGAGAAGTTCTTCCCGAACAAAACCGCGAGATAGACCACCATCCAAATAATAGAGCACGGGCTCATCGGGTTTGGTAATATATCGATCAAGATGATATACATTGAGAGACCACACGGGATCAGTCGCGCGTCGGAGACCACATTCGAGCTCTCCAGGTTTATATAGGTACCGGACGGCAACATCCGATGGAAGCTGTTTCTCCGCTAAACCAACCCGCGCGAGACGGCAGATGGTTTGTGCGACACTATTTTCGCCTTGATGGCATCTACAGGCTTTTTACCGAACAATCTGGTCACCTCGCCGTTCAGTGCGGAGACCACGGCGGGCAGCCTGGTCACCCACTCGGTCGATCGCGAATGAGGGTCTACAAGCTCTTTAGCGTATTGGTGCCCGAATAGCCTCTCAGCCAGGGTTCGATTGAAACGCTCCTCGATCCCCTTGTCCCGGTGGATGTTGACGCGGCCGCGTCTGATATAAACGTCGTGTTTAGCCAATATATGAGAGACCGCGCCCATGAACTCGCGGCCGAGATCGACCTGGAGAAGATTTGGCCATTTGAGAGGACTCCTCTTATATATTCGTGAAAGAGCCTCAGCCACCTCCTTAGACTCTTTAGTGGCCAACGGCTCAGCCCCCTTATAGTGACTCGCTACGTCAACGATTGTCAGTGCGTACTTGTACGTCTTGCGACCGACGCGATCGGGAGGGAGAAACAGGAGATCCGCTTGGTGAACTTCGTTCGGCACCGGCACGTCGAATTTCGGCCGCGGAATACTGCGAGGCGCTGCTAAATAGATCTGCCAGATGGCCTGCTTCTCGAGCCATTCATTGGCAGCGTTTTCGGAAACCTTGGTCGCCGCGGCGAGGTTCTTGATGGCCGCGAGACCCTTCCAGTAGCCGCGGGGGTTGTAGTATGTGTTCGCTAGCTTGCGGGTTAGGCGAACCGATAGTTTGGTATCAAGCTTGCGCGTGTTCATCGTATGCGAGGTATTCTAATAGATCGGACAATCTCCAACATGCCCTCGCCAGATCGTCCGGTAACTGCGTCGTTAATAATAATTGTTGGAAGCTTCGCTGCAGCTGCCGGTTAAGTTCTGAAGGAACTCGGGGGAATCTAACTCGGAGGAATCTAGCTCGGAGGAATCTAACATCCGCTTTGCGAAAAGGGTGGCCGCTTTTTCGTCCTCGCGCCACGTCTCGAGAGAATCTTGGGCTAGACGAATCATACCCTTTGCACCAGCTAAACGGTGTTTAAGGGCAGTATAGCCTACATCGATCATAGCAAAATAAAGTTCGTCGACTAATATCGTTCTATATATATGTATTATTTAAAGAAAAAATAATAATAATTATTGCTTTTGCTTAGTGCTTTTGCTTACTGCTTTTGCTTATTGCTTATTTCAATCTTGATTGGATATAGTAGCCGACGAGACCCACCACACCCATTCCCACGACGATGAACGCGATCTCGCGGTCTTTTTGGGCCTCTGACGGTACATAGAAATCTGAAAGTTGGGGTTCGGGATCCAGCGGCGCGAGACTTCTCTGCGGATATGCCAGCGCGTACTCGCGGTTGGCTTCTTCAGAATTCTGGAAAGTTTGCGCTCCGTGATTCTCGCGGCGAAGCTCTTCGCTGATCTAGTCCAGATGGGCGGTTCGATTTTTCGACCATGCTTCCTTTGCGCTCTGGAGTTATTCTTCAGCTAAATCGTGATGCTTGCGCTCCTCATCCGCGTTCGAGCTTCTCATTTTCGAGAATAGAAAGTTGCTACCGCTGAACGCCAATGCGTTTACAAGCGCACCTCCTATCATTATTCCGATCGAAGCCATTATTTCCATGTATTAGCAGGTAGGATTCCAGCTTTAATTAGATAATCTCGAGTCCCAACTGCGGCCGCTACATCTAAGGTCACGAGCCCTACGTCTCTCACGGTCATATCCAATTTGGGAGCGGGCCCTCCTAAGGCAATCTATGATAGTCGAGCAAACCCAATACTGAGACTCGATATCAACACAGCGTGATAAAGTGCATTCACTATCATTTTACCATCGTTTTCAGCCATTACTATAATTATTGCATATAAAAGGGATCGCGATCAATAAATGGGGCGCAATCGGTTTCGTAACTTTCGTCGGAACCGCCTACAATTCCAATTCGTGAATTGATGGGGCTGTTTTTCCAATCGGGATTGGTGTAATAGGGGGTATTTCAGCACGCACAGGGTGCCCACAACTGCCAGACCACCACCAACAACCCACGAGATGATTTTCCAATCAGGATTGGTGTAATAGGGGGTAAGAGCTACAGCAATCGGGGATTGCTCTTCCAACCCCAACACTGTTGAACCCGAGCATGTTGGGGGAGAAACAGCTGCCCTCGGATGTGGAACCACCGGGTGTTTTGCTGTTTCAACAGCAGGAACAGCCATCCCCGATTGCAAAGATCGTTTGGCCTCTCGAAGCTCGGGGAGTATTTTATTTTGTTTAACTTTTCGGGAGGCAGCCGCTGCCCGCCCAGCTGCCTGTCTTTTTGGGTTTTTATGTTATGCAACCGGAGCTCGCTCCGTTAGAGAATCAATCGGAGTTGGAAGTGCTGCAATCGGGTTCATCCAATCTCGATTGGGAGATGGAGCAATCGGGGATTGCGGTTCCGTCACTCTCGCAGGTGCGTCTTGTGTCATCATTTTCTGAGCTTGTAGTTCGTGGGCATATATGTCCAAATTGACAGTGTTTACCCGTGGTCAACGCGGTTGTCAGCGGAGCTAAGTACATTCCAAACTTGTGATAAATTGAGCAGCAGGCTGTTCTAAGAGTGTGTCCTATAAAAGGGTCAGTCTCTAGATCGCGAATCAATCCCGCGGTGTTTGCTATAGGGAGAAGTATACTGACAGCGGTAGCGTACACATGAATAGCCGCCGATCCAAGAGTTTTGTCATCTCCGCACCTAACCTAGATTCGTATCGCGCATACATTTTATCGACCTCCGCATCTGACATCTTATCCACCTGACAAACTGAGAGACGCCTACCGAGATAATGCTCCGATTGTCCCCCAGCAACCAGCGCAGCTAGCCGCTCTCGTCGCGCCGCGTTTTCATTTTCATTCGTGTCGACAGGTGTTCCATCTTTCGGGGATTGTGTTTCAGTTCCAACCGCACCTCCCAATTCTCGATTGGTGTTGGGGACAGTCGGCACGAGTGTTTCTTCCATTATCTGATCGAGAAGTTCGTCGCAGTTCATTATTTTATTTTTAATAATTAGTACTATTCTGACTAGCCTGATAAGTCTAACATATTGCCAAGCGCACCACCCGATACTTATGACTACCGTTATGCTCGCAACAGAGCTCGCAGCGGAGCACCAAATTGTTAACATTGTTAACCATTGTTCAGCATTTGTTCAACATTTGTTCGTCATTGTTAAGCATTGTTCAGCAGGTTAAGCATTTGTTCAGCATTGTTAAGCAATTGCTAAGCATTGTTAAGCATTGTTAAGCATTGCAATTTTATTAAAATTAATTAATTGATGACTTTATAAGCAGTTGGTTGATCAGTCTTTAGCAGAAGCTTGGCGTGCTTAGTTTTCGAAAGCATCTGTCGAACCTCCAGGTGCTCCTCGCGCGTTGGGATAACGTCGTTCTCTCAAAGACAGTCATCGAATGAGTATCGGTCCTTGCAGTGAAAGAGGGCGACCCATTTCGTTTGCTCGCGCAGATCCTTGAGGACGGCGTTTTACTTTTGAGTGGAGATCCATACGCTTTGCCTCGCATGACGGCCAGAAGATGCGAGCTCGGAGAGCATGTCCTTCGTTTTGGTTATCGCCGCCTTGGCCGAGCAGTCGTCAATCACGTATAGGGTGGGCTCGCCCTCGAATATTTGGTAGAAGACACGCAGCCAATCGTGAAGCCTGTCGCTGGGGTCAAAAACGTATATCTCAGGGTCGGCCCATATCCACGGGCGCCGCTGATAAGTATCGTTGTGCCACACAGTGGGACACAGGATCACAATGTGTCGAAAGACACCGCGATATGACCCCTCGAGCAAGTCCAGGATGAAAACCGTTTTTCCGCATCCTGTCTGCCCATATATTATGGCAGAGTGGGTATCTTTCGGTAGAGTTAAATCTTTAGATTGATTTATTAATAAATCGTTAGAATGATTTTTTATTATATCAGTAGAGTGCTGAGACGTATCGACCATCTTCGATGTTGAGTTGTGCGTCTGTAATTATATATAAGTACACGTTGCCGGCAGCAAACTGCTTTCTGACTTCGTCCCACTGCTGGTGCGCACGAAGGCCCGCACTGTAGAGTTGATTGGGGACTCCCTCGATCGTCACCTCGACCTTCGTTATTTTGGGATTATAGAATTTGTCGGTTTTTCTAACCCCGAGCGAGAACCGAGCCTCCTCGAACAACATCAGTATACCTTTCATCGAGCGGGCGGGTACGTTGACGTTAATATTCCACAATGTGTCGCTTTTATCTTTCGTCATCTTGCGGTGGCGAAGAACTCGGTCGTAAAGTATGGCAACGCGCCCGGCGTACTGGGATCCGATCAATCGCGCGAGTTCGGGCATCGTGACCATGTCGTACTCCAGCGACACATTGTCGATCGTATACGTCGATGCCATGTGAGTGGCTATGAGAACTCGGCCGTAGTCGTTGAACATTAGTTAGTATTCGAGGCGGTCAGCCAAAGCGCTCTGATAGTAGGGCATGTGGCTCTCCAGCAACTCGAAGTCGAGCGGGATGTAGAAGCGGTTGCCGTAAGCGGCCGCGATCGCGTTGTCGCTTGCGTTGTTATCTACCGTATTACCAGCCCCGATTCTAAGTCTGGTTACGTTCCTACTTTTGCTGGTGTCAATACCCTGATAGGCCGCGTTTTCGCTCTCTTGCGCCGTCTTCCACCGGTCTTGGTAGCAAAGTAGACGTCGCTTTCATCGATCGACATCACCTCATTACCAGAAATCTTTATCATGGTCTTCTTGACGATGGCGCGACCCAGGTTCTGAACGATGGTTCGGTCCGCGTCCGTTGACGTCAGCGAAATAGTGAAAGCGAGGCGAACAGTCCCCGGCACAATGATGTCGCTAGCTCCGAGGTTGGGGAAGCGGACTAAGAGCTGCTGGTTCTGGTCGATCGTCGATGGGTTGTTCGTAATAACGATACTCTGTCTCACGCCTTTCGCCCCGAGGGGCTCACGCAGTCTACGGTATGGATTGAGTTTGCGACCGTATTGACTCGAAGACATATTTTCAGTGAAACTAAATACTCTATTAAACCCGTATGGTTTTGTCTTTAATACATAATTATTATATAATTATAAAGATGGCTGGTTACGATATTGGCATGGACGAATTCGGCAGATACGATGTCCGAAATGATGACATCGATGATGATGATGACTTTGAGAATTCCCTCACGACTTTCGACGAAACACCAGTTCCTATCCAATCGCGTTCAACAGTGTTGAGGGATGAATTAGGGGAAATAGGTGGCGCTACCAGCACCATTAGTCAAATTCGGAATTTACTCGCGGGATCTGTAGACGACTACTACAACAGTTTGGCATAAATCGGTCTGGTCCCGTCTGTCGGACGCGACTACTCCAAATTCGAATTGGATCTGAATGGTAGGTTGCGATCTAAAGCATCAAATATCCTGATCGTCAACATGAGGACCGGAAAACCCATAGGGCTGAGCTACATTGCCAGAAACCGGGTCGGTGGCCAAATCGTAAGGAACGAACTAGGTTTCGAAGAAGGGTAAAACAATTATGCGATATTACAGGGTTTGTGTACTTGTAGGTCAAATCTAGAAAACGCGCGTTGAACTTGGCCCCATTCATTGTGACGCATATATCTTGCCGACCTAACGCGAGGTCTTTTACACCGTAGCGTTTCACCATCTTTTACAGTGAATAATATATATCTCTAATATAAATTTCCAACATAAATGGAATTGAACCTAAAATCTTTTGAAAGATATTATTATGTTTGCTACTATCACTAACGTTCAAAAAGAGAGTTGTGAACTTCAAAAGTCAATCGACAACTGCTTCGGAAAACGCCGGGTAGGCCTCAGATCAATCACCTTCACGGTTGGGTGGGAGAATGTGGGGAAGAGCGAAGGGTTTTACTGTGTGAAGAATGGACAACAAGTAGGGGTAAAGCTGCCACACGGACTGTGGGGAGTAAGACAACTCATACACTTTGTCACCTCAGAGCTTGACGGTAGAGTCAACCTCACAGTATCGAAGGCTACCGGACTCACAACAATGACCATCGGCCCTGATAATAAGGTAACGATGTCCCCGATGTTGGGTATTCAGCTCGGGTTTAAAGAGACATACTCCGCAAATAAAGGAGTGTTTGTCTCGGGTGAGTACGTCAGTGATAACCCGGTGTACTTCGCCTTCACGAAAACTCTCAGGGTACACCTGGATCGGGTGAACACATCGTACAACATGGTAGACGGAGCTCCCAACACATTACTGAAAACCGTGCAAGCCAGTGATTGTTTCTTTGGAGAGACTGTGACCTTAGACGTCCCACACCCCGAGATGAAAGTTTTGGAATCGGGACATATCCACGAATGTACGGTCTCTGTTTTTGATTATCAAGCGAGAAAGTTGAATAACTATTACCCGATTTCGGTCGTCCTAGAAATTTAAAATTAATTAATTTTAAGAAAATTAGAATTAAACGCATGTTCGTAATATAATTATCAATATTATTGAAAACGAGTATATACGGACCAGGTAGTTCTTCCAATTCCAATCGCGATTGGGTGACAGATATAAATAATTTGGAACCGGCAGAAGGGGGATTCATCCCGACAGAGAGCGACTTTTTAGCTACCGAGAAAACAAAGCCCTTGATCAATACGACTATATCGGAGGCCACAAACGCGATTCGCAGGAGTATATCACAGCTTAGAGTAGACGTCCTGACGGCGACTGCACAAGTTCGCGAAGAGGTACATACAGGACTTAAGCATCTCGGAGGAAAAATAATCCAAGTTGGGGAAGAGGATCATGCAGCACTTACTGAATTTCGGGAAGAGACCCATACAGAGTTTGTGGAAGTTTCCGATAAACTGAAACGTGTTCGTATGTTCGTAGATCCGCGAACAAAGCACTTGAGGAGACCACTGAAAAGGTTCGTGTTGAGGCCCATACCGCTATCGCGCAGCTTGCCACATTGTTGGAGACACCTGTAGAGCAGTTTAAGTTTTTGCAAACACAAAAACGTGTCATCACAGTTTGGGCTGAGAAGCGGGGCCCATTGAATGAGGGGCTCTATGCATATTCGTTCGGTGCCAAAGCGAGCAATACATATGGGGGATACGCTATGACAGCTCCAGGTACACTTCTCCGAATGGCGGTCTGCTCGGTTAATTCTAATGTTAAATCTGCGGGCGTTGTCGCCGTGAATCTCGTACTGGATGGGGAAGAACGGGCGGTTTTCAAAAGTCAATCTACAATCTAATTGGGACTACAATACCACTTTTTATCATACAATACAGCTCAATAGCGTTACAAACGTTGGTGGTATCATTTTGAATCCCGCTATACTATTTTTGTACCAATAATGTTTACAAAATTTAATTTAGAATAAATTATACCAATATTGTTGCTGTCATGCGCTATTTTTTCAACACATAAACGCGTTAGTGGTGGGGGAGTTAAAACATACTAATAACGTTACAAACGTTGTTGGTATCATTTTGAATCCCTGTATGCTACTTGTGTATATATTACTTAAAGACGGACACTTTCATCGTTGGTAAGTTTCTATCAATGTATAGTTATTTTTATTAAAATCATAAAATTGTGAAAATATTAAAATCACAAAAATAATATATATGGAGAATTTATTTTTATACCGAGTCGAGGTTTGAACCCCCGACCCTTTCGGGAATCGCTAATTGAATCATAGAAGTCAGCGACCTTAAACTCAAGACTATTGCGCCATTTACGACGATTACAGTTATACAGAAATGCTATCAGTATTACGCAACCATCTAAACGTAATAATTATTAAATTATTTGAAACTCCATCTACAACGATACCGTTACAGAGATACGCTATTGAAACAACATGTCTTAGTACCCATGTACTATGTTCTATTGTACGGAAATCTGTGGGTAGGGTAACGGTTTACAAATGAGCCATTTATCAGGTCCTAGGTCCGAGTCTTCCACCTGTGCTTAAAGGTGCATGCCCACTCAGTTGTCAGAAAATGTTCTGTATATCTGAGACATCATCTGAGATACTTTCTAGCAAAATAAACATTCATTCACCATTAGCCATCACCATCACCATTGATTGGTAGTATTATACATTTTATATAAGACGTAAGCTTTCAACACTTATATCAGAGGCGATAACCGTGTTTTCTTAAAATGTTAACAGACATTACTATTTATTATCTCTGTTTATTTTTTGATGTGCAATAATTATACTTTATAATCTGTCTGTAATAAAAAAAAGTTCAGGTGACGCATTTAATTAGTATAAATAACTAAAACATGTCATGCATTATTGGCATATGAAAATAGCCTGATACCACCGTGTGTCAAAAATCAGTATTATAAATACTACTAAATGATTATATCTGTATAGCGGGCACTCGTAATTTTTAGAACTGGTGGAATAGTGACACAATCATACACTTATTTAATTTCTATAAAGAACATTATTTGCCTACTGAGTGGGCATGTACCTTTAATTTCGCTGGGTTACAAACACCCAGAAATGTGGCTCTGACTGGGAAAATGTGGTTTATGGGCTTTGCGACCAGTGTAAGTCCAGCCTGTGCATCTGCAACAGGCTTTGGAGTGTGCTATTTGATATGGAGCTACATCGGTCATAAATCCATTTGGTCCCATTTCTCCAGTCACATCCAGGAATCATAACTGCTGATGGGTTTCACTGTAAATTTTCAGTGACTGACGATAGTGGAGGATTCATGATTAGAAAGCATGAATATTTGTCTTGTTGTGACCATATGCCTGAAGTTCAATGGAAGTTCTCAAAATCAAACATACAGACGACCTTGGTTGTTTTTTATCCCCACGCCAATAGACAAGAGGGGATATATCGTTAGGCCATGTATGTTAGTATTGTTTGTTTTCACATATCGTGCGCCTAATAAATATGCTTAATCCTATTCACAAAAGTATGTCTTTTGGGACCATATGTCTGAAATATGGTGGAACTTCTCTAAACTGGACACCCTCCCGACGGTGTCCAGTTTAGAGCAGGTCCACTGTATTTGAAAATTGCAGTTTGTAAACAGCAACATAGAAACAGAAGAAACATCAAACCCCTTTTTTCAGCTGCTTTAACTGTTGCTTGGAGTCGTCTGTCAGTTTTGTGAAGAGATGAACACCTGGTTATTTTAACTTATAACCAAGCTCCAGATAAGCTGCGTATTTGCTTAAATACCCAATTAATATTGCCAAAAACCCAATTTAAAGCAGAAGTAGCGAGTATTAAAAAGCAATACAAAATTTGTGGTTTTTATTATGCTGCAGAAAACCAGAAACAGACCAAAACTAAAGCATATTTTTCTTATTTTCCATGAAAACACATCTTGGTATTTCATTAGAATTGTCTCCAAGGAGACAATTCTAATAAAATGCCAAGGCATGTTTTCATTTCGAAGCAAACTATTCAATATTTGCTGTCTGTTGATGTGTAAACAGTGGCGATTTTATTTCACCCAATTAAAATTTTGAAATACCCAATTGCTTCAGAAATGATGGAGTGACAATACTAAATTACTAATTCCTTATCAGGAGCCCTGTATAACTGAGTGACGTTAGTGCCTATTGAATATTCATGATTGTAAAGCATAAGCCTGCAATAAAGCAGACCTGCTCTGAGCTGAATACCATCAAGAGTGTCCAATGTAGAGAAGGTCCATTGTAATTCAGACATATGTTGGCCCCAGTGTACACAGTTTACCTTCACATTGGGTGTTCTTCATTGGAAATAGCAGGTAGCAACTCGAGTAACACGAGTGTGTGTACCAATGGAACAAGCAGATGTAAGGAAATTGACCTTTGAACCTTATTCTAGTAACTCGATTCGAACCCTGCCATGTGGTGGGTTATTAGAGTTACAACGCCAGGGGGCCGTTTGACTAAACTTTGTGCAAATTTATGATAGTCTCTAAATTTCACATTAACAATGTTTTCTTGGAAACAATTATTGGATTTACATTTATTGAGCATAGCAGCCGATGCTCAATAACTGTAAATCTATGAATTGAAATTGCCAGACGATCCTAAGTTTGCACTTACGAACATTTTAGTCGTATGAAGTTTCGTGAAACGGGCCCCAGTTGGACTCGAACAGCCACTCTACTTGTTCCTGTGCTACTCAGGTTACTCGAGTTTAGCCCAGGTGTTACAACGAAAAATGACCATAGTTGTGCCAAGGTCTCAGTTCCAAAGGGACAATTTCACGTTTTGGACCCCTTCCACTCACAGGTGCTTTTAGCATGTCTTGGATGATCAATTATTGTTTGTATATACATGCAGCACCTTTCAATAATTGATCATCCAAGGCACAGTAAAAGCACAGGTGGAAGACTCGGACCTAGGACCTGATAAATGGCTCATTTGTAAACCGTTGCCCCACTCACCAATGTCCGTACAGGCTATACTGTATATTGTAAGTAAATGGGTGGGTGGGGTAACGCTTTTCAAATGAGCCATGTATTGGGTCCTAGGTCCGAGTCTTCCACCTGTGAGTAAAAGCACCTGTGATTTCACATTATGGATAAGTTATTGTTCACATATTGGATTGTTTAAGGAATTAAATACAAGGGAGCAATGGCGACCGCAGTATTTAGTTTCTTAAAAATCCAATATGTGAATAATAACCTAGTTATAGTTTAGCCAAGTTTTACTACGCATCTGACTTGTCGAACAGTGTACCTTATTGGGTTTAAATCTCGCAATCTATTTTAAGGGAGGTGGGAATAATTCAGTTTGTGAAAGCCTTGTCTTGCTTCAAATAAACAGTATGGATCTTATCAAGCTGTAGGAGTGATATCAAATCAGGAGCTAGACTGGCCACAAATGTCATTAGCCTCGTGGGGATCTGATGGGAGCATGCGATGGGTAAATCGGGTAAGGATCGGCATTCATCCTTACCGGAATCCCGATTGTAGACCGGGTTTGACCCCCCCCCCCCCCATGCAGCAGGTGGAATACGGGATCGAACCCGTAGGCCCGGCCTTAAATGACTAGCTATTGATATGCTGTTAAACATCAACATACAACATTTCATAAACCACAAATGTCCTCCCTACTATGTGTAATCAATTCCTCAAACAGTCACTCACAACTGATGCATTCATTTGTGGCTGTGACTGGAGGGCTTACAGGATTTGCGTCCAGCATAGCTCCCGATCAGCCTGTGCATCCTCTGCACTGTTTGCCATTCCATTAATGAAACACTTGTCATGCTTCCACAGGCTGATCAGGATCTGCACTGTTCACCATTCCATCAATGAAACACCTGTCATGCTTCCACAGTCTGATCAGGATATGCACTGTTCGCCATTCCATCAATGAAACACCTGTCATGCTTCCACAGTCTGATCAGGATCTGCACTGTTCGCCATTATATCAATGAAACACCTGTCATGCTTCCACAGTCAGGGCAGGATCTGCACTGTTCACCATTCCATCAATGAAACGTATGTGATTCTTCTTTTTTCTAATAAGCAATATTAATTATCATTCTACCCGAGTGAGTTATTTGATCAGGAGCTACACTGGTCACACATCCCATCAGTCTCATTTCTCCAGTCAAAGCCACATATTGCATTTGCAAGATATGTCTGATCGAGTCTTTGCTTATTTGTATTTCGCTGTTTTCTTTTGCAGGATTTTCATCGTTTGAGGAGGCACTTTCACAGATAACTTGCAACAAAGTCAACATAAATAATGGAGGTTAGTCCAGTATCAAGTTCAGAAGCATTTTTGAAGGTGTACTGGATGTTGGTTTATGGAACGCCAAATCTACATAAACTCAAATAATTAATGCTAGCGCTAAATACTTAGAGCTAGCATTGAATATTTAGAGCTAGCTCCAAATCATTTAAAGAGCTCTCTAAATCATTTAGAGCTACTCTACATGTAGCTCTAAATATGTAATGCTAGCTCTAATTATTTAGAGCTTATTTTGACATTCCACATTTAGAGCTCTAATATTTAATGCTAGCTGTTAATGTGGAATGCCAAATGTACATACATTCAAATAATTGGCTAGCATTAAATATATAGAGCTAGCTCCAAATTATTATAGAGCTCTTCTGTCTTCAAATGATTTGGAGATAGCTCTAAATAGTAATGCTAGCTCTAATTATTTAGAGCAAACAATAATTATTTGAGTTTATATAAATTTGCATAAACTCAAATAAGTAATGCTAGCTCTAAATATTTAATGCTAGCTCCAATTATTTAGAGCTGGCAATACTTATTTGAGTTTATGTATATTTGGCGTTCCATGTTGGTTGGCTTAGTAACTGATCCATATGGATGTTCATAGTTACACTGGCATAGTCTATGATATGTTCTGCCTAGCCACGTTTTTGTAATTCACTTATATTGATATTGTTTTAAATGGCATTAGATGTTGACAGAAATTACAGAGTTCATCATGAGGAATTTCATCATTCATTTCATAAATTATTTATTGCTTTTGATATTTTGTTCCATCGCATTCGACATACAGTCTTCACTCGTTATCTCCAACTCTTTTAAGTCAAACTACTGATAACTGAAAGACAAATTCTTGGTCCCAAGTACATGTTTTTCTGTATAATAACTCTTGTTAACTCAAAATATTGTTAACTTGAAATTTCAATTGCTCAATAAATGCAAATCCAAAAATAGTTTACAAGAAAACATTGCTAATGTCAAGTTTACAGACTATTATAATATTGCACTTACGAACATTTTATTCGTACAAAGTTTAGTGAACCGTCCCTGTGGAGTAAACGAGAGTAGACTACCTGAGACACATGGTCTCCATATTATTTACCTGTTCTCTTTGAGATTTCTGTCTCTGTATGACTTCAGTTTTTTATTAAACGTTAAACCCTTTTAATTTCAGTCATTACGGTAATATTTACACATTCCATACATTCATAATTCAAAACGCCCATCCAACATATTGCGGTTATATCCCAAACATTAGCCCCACGTGACATCGCTCGACATTGTTGATTCGTGAAAGTTCGTTGGACGTCATTAATTTCCATGGTGTTGTCAATAACGGCACACTATTCACTGGCAATGTCGCTGTTCAATGAATTGTGACAAAATGATGTAAAAAAATAGTATTTTATTTGTGGGTATTTACATTTTTGAAACTGTACGAACTTGTGATGTAAATATAAGTAATAAAACCATGGGCTGTTGTGTTTACTGTAAATCGACAAATTTGGTCTGTTTGAAGTTTGAGAGTAGTCATTTGGACAACACACACTTTAAACATGTTAAACAGAACAACTGGTTTTTCATACTACAATAAATGCAACAGCCTATGGTTTTATTCCTTAAATATTGCAGCGAGGGTGTTGGAGAACGCATCCAATAGTATCGGCACAGACAGGGACAATGGTCATGCCAGTGAAAAAGTGTAAGTGCCTGCGTGCCACTGTGGCCTAGTTGAGAAGGTGTCTGCCTGGCAACTGGGAGGTCGAAGGTTTGAGTCTCCAATCGGGCTCATATAATGGTTTGTGAGCCGCTAACTAGTTAAAGTGACCGTGTATTTGTATTTTGATGTTAATGTTTTCAAAACTGCATTTACATGTATATGACATTATATCACCTTTTCATCCCAAAATGGTGGGTGGTAGGTGGAAGCATGCGATGGGTAATTTAACAATGAGGATTCATCCTTACCGGTATCCCGTACGGAGACCTGGTTTGGCCCTCACGTACATCTATGGCATTCTTGTATGTGAGTGATTAATTTGGTTATACCCCTTGTATGAGTAATACGCTTATTCATAATCCTATTACTTTTAGGAAAAGGGGCCAAGTGACTTTTGTGTGGTATGAACCTGGCACCAGGTCGGTTTATTCTAATTTCAGGGCTGAATATATATTACATATTTATTTTGATGCAGCAGGTTACATGCCGGATCGAACCCGTTGGCCCGGCTTTAAATGACCTTAGCTGTTGATAGGTCGTTAAACACTAATAAATCAAATCAAGCCATCCCAAAATGATCCCTGTCACGTGTGTATATGACTTGCTGTTGAACAGACGTGAAACCCCGACCAATCAATCAACTTGCATGGTGTATTTCAGCCACGGCATATCACAGGAGACAGGGAAGGTTGTACAAAGTACGGCACGACTTATGAAACAGTTGGCCAACAAGAAACTAAACGGAGTAAGTGGCAGCATCCGACACATTTTATTGCATAAAATGGACGTTCACAGTTTAATAATGTAGTGTATTAAGTGCACAGACCCTATCAGTTCAGAAAATGCCATGGTTCTTAGAAAACTTCCCATATTTATTTACAAGGAATTTGCCATAAGGAATTGTATTTTTATACCAAACAACATAACGTCTAATGTCTAATATGTTATAATGTAATGTATCTTCCTTCCGTATCCGAGTTCACCAAGCTTTCGAACGTCCTTATCCTAACCCCTTGTCTCAAAGTATATGTAACATATTTGTCACGGTACGTAGCTCACTTTGGGGAGAAAAATGTGCTCCGGCCGGGGAACGAACCCAGAATCTCTGGTTTACCGTACCATCGCTCTAACCGACTGAGCTAGCCGGACACGAATACACATATTCTCCTCATAGGGTGTTACGTACCTTGACATACTTAACCGCCAAATTGAAATTCGTCCCCGAGTTCTATTACTTAAGTCGTATCTGAATTTCATATTTTGGTACAAGTAAATGTGCTCCGGCCCGGGGCTCGAACCCAGGACCTCTGGTTTACCGTACCATCGCTCTAACCGACTCAGCTAGCCGGGCACGAATACACATATTCTCCCCATACGGCCATAGTGAGTTACGTACCGTGACATATTACATAGTTGTATTGTGGATCTACTCTTAGTGATCATTTATATGTCAATTGTAAACGTAGATATATGTGTGTGCATGTATGAGGGCTGATCCAGTAGTTTGTGGACAATATTTAACATATATATCGAATATGGAGATGTTCTTGAAGTAAGATGCAAGCATGTGTATCATGATTTATACCACAACCAGCGTCTAAAGTAACCTAATAAAGGGGGCCGAATAAACATCATCTATATTCGCTACTAACCGTATATACATCAAAGTAGCATAATAAACTTGCACTTTTGTTTTGGTGCTCAGTTTGCATATAATTACAATGTAACCGGGTACCAGCCGTAATAGCTTTATTTTCTCAACTTTGACCTCTCGTCATGTGACCAGTGGGTTCAAAATAGCAACGAAAAAGGGTCTCACTTCACCTCAATAGTGTTGGAATAATTTTAGAATTACTGGACCGATTTTCACAAACTAACATTTGTTTTCTTAGTTAGACCATTTCCAAGCTATCTAGCCGGGTTTCGGAGTGAATTTCTAAACAAGTTGTTTTTCGACCAGCTTCTCGAGCTCATCCACCTTGTCAAAACTGCCCCACTTCAAATCGATTTTTCGCAATAATTTCAGCATTACCGGACCGATTTGAACAAACTAGCTCTTGTTTTCTTATTTGGATCATTTCCAAGGTAGCTAGCATGGTTTTGGGGTGAATTTCTAAAACAATTTTTTTCCGTACTGCTCCTTGTCCTCCTCATACAAGACGGTCGTAATGACGTCAGTCAGACAACTTGACGTTACGTCATAAATCAAAGTGACGTAAACGCAAAATGGGTTGCGGTATAAAAAGTAAATACATGGTTAGTGCCTTAGAATATAAAATATATTCGGTTTCGCCCCGACAGCTTTATTGGGGATCGCTAAAGCTCGCCCCAATAAAGCTGTCTAAGGCTCAACCGAATATATATTATATTCTAAGGAACTAACAATGTATTTAATATATATCATGATCATAGGTATGGATTTTCATTAACATATCTGGTTAATTATTGTTGCTGTGTGGGCGTGAACAATGGTGGTCAGTGTATAGTGGAGCAGGTCACGACGTCACTTGTTGTGACGTTACGTTATGTGGACAATATTTGGACGTTACTCACATTTTTTTCTTCAAAGTATACTCTGCAGACAGCGATGCATTTCCGATGCCACTCAGCCCACTTGCGGAAAACGTCTTTATACCACTATGATCCAAAACAGTTTAAGAATTTGATGTTTGTAGTTTTAGTCTGTAGCGCTGACAAATCTGTGAATCATTTTCCCCTTTGTTTACTTACGTTTCAATCGCGGGAATAATGCAATGTCAACAGGTGAAAGGTCCGGTGAATATTGATGATGTTTTAGTATTTCCACTCCCAACTCGGTGGGGATGATGACTCACATTTCCACAGACTGGACTGTTATTTTGATTCCATGTCATAATGGTATAGCCATGTTTCGTCCGCTGTAATGGCCAGATCAGGATATGCCTGACCATCTTTCTTCCATCTTTGCAAAAAGTTAGTTGATTCTTGAACACGTAACTCCTTTTCGTCTCTACACAATATCGTTGGAGCCCAACGAGCACTTAAACGTCTCATGTTGAGGTGCTATGTGACAATCCTATTCACTGTTCCATACCGTAAGATTAGGTGTTCACTTAATTATCGCAACATTATTCTCCGGTCTTCGTCTAGTTTGGCTTTTACCAGTGTACCGTTTTCATTGTCGTTGACGTCTACAGGTCTACCACCCTGTGACCATCTGTAACTCTCACCCTACCGCCGGAAAACATTATATGCCATCTGTAAACTAGATATCGTCACAGTTTTTCCTTTCCTAATGCAATTTCCATCATTTTCTTCGTTTCTACGGGTGTTTTCCCAAAGTTTACACAAGATAGATGATATTCCTCGTTTCTTCACTTTCTGATGACGCCATTTTTGTATTCCTGTAAATCCCTATGCTGTCGCTGTTTTCGCTCTCAAATTCAAACCATAACATCAAATGACGTCGTAATATACAAAGATTACATTGGATGAACGTTACAAACGTTGGTAAAGGTGATGTGCCATTTACTTTGAAGGAATTATAAATATTAACGCGGTTGTCGCATGAATAAGTTTGATTTGACGTCAATTTTGCGACTGTTCGTTCCGCATAAACAGAACAGGCCGTCTGTAATAGCGTACAAAAAATCGTTTTTATATAACGCCACTGAAAGTATTAAAATGTGAGATATAAGTTGTGAGAAAATATTTAACCATCACGCGGTGTTCATTAATTACATACGGAAACTTATGGATCAGCCCTCGTACATTGCAAACTTTAGATTATATTGTCACTATGCCATTAGTCACAATGTATTGTAAATGTTTCCGTATATATTGTACATGCTCATGAGCCAGTTGGCTTAATCTGTTAATGCAAATAAACTTGTATGGTGTATTATAATACAGTAGTGTAATACATATACAAATGATCAAACTGCATAACACATGTTAGGTAACCAGTACAGATTGAAATTATGTTGATGTGCCAATGCAATAAATACTTGTAGAATGTAACATTTGTGTTTATTTAATATTCCGGCACATGAGTTTCGAGCTTTGGGAAATAATTAGAGGATATTCATATTTTTGCAAAGAATGTGACATACATATATATGTTCATTGAGTGGTGTGAAATGTCCATATTTCATGAGGCACAAGAGAAATATTGACATTTATGTCCATATTAAATGAGGCACACGAGAAATATTGACATTTCACACCACGGAAGTACTGATATTTCACCGTGACATTGCAGTTTTGGCAGGTACGCATATGGATATAGACACCTGAAGTACTTATATCCCACTGAGAATTGCTTATTTTCATTGATGAAAGCATAATACTTTTATTTATTATTTGTATTTCATGGGTAGGTATATAATACATTGTATTTCCCGCTCTACCAGATGGTTCGGCCCATGAGTGCTATATTATAGTGGACTGATCCGCGGGTCACTGAGAGCCAACTAAATAACACAAATCAAACAAAAACATTTTCTTACAGGCACAAACAATTAAACTGTACAGAGAGAAGAATAAAGTCCAGGAGAGTATACAGAGATTCAACACACTACAAAAGGTAGGAATATAGTAGATAATAGTATAGCACCAATCAATGAACGTGGGCCACCCACAATGGATTGGTGTTTGCTGTTGCGGGCTGAAAAAATAAGGGTGGGTCGGTCAGCTTTTTATTTTCTTTTTCTTTTTGTACTGCGATATTTCTGCTGACATGGTGTTAAAATTAAGTGTTGTGGTTGCCCGGGGAACGAACCCAGAACCTCTGGTTTACCGTACCATCGCTCTAACCGACTGAGCCAGCCGGGCACGAATACACGTATTCTCCTCATAGGGAGTTACGTACCTTGACATACTTCCCTGCCAAATTGAAATTCGTCCCCGAGTTATATTACTTAATTCGTATCTTAATTTCATATTTTGGTACAAGTTGGGTAGTATCTATCAGTCACGGTCACTCCTTGGGCGCCAAATGTCACAGGATGAGAAAAATGTGCTCCGGCCCGGGGCTCGAACCCAGGACCTCTGGTTTACCGTACCATCGCTCTAACCGACTCAGCTAGCCGGGCACGAATACACATATTCTCCCCAAACGGCCATAGTGAGCTACGTACCGTGGGAAATTACATAGTTGTATTGTGGATGTACTCTTACTGATCATGTATATGTCAATTGTAAACGTAGATATATGTGTGTGCATGTATGAGGGCTGATCCAGTAGTTTGTGGACAATGTAATTTAACATATCGAATATGGAGATGTTCTTGAAGTAAGATGCAAGCATGTGTATCATGATTTATACCGCAACCAGCGTCTGAAGTAACCTAATAAAGGGGACCGAATAAACATCATCTATATTCGCTACTAACCGTATATACATCAAAGTAGCATAATAAACGTGCACTTTTGTTTTGTGCTCAGTTTGCATATACTTACAATGTAGCCGGGTACCAGCCGTACTAGCTTTATTTTCTCAACTTTGACCTCTCGTCATGTGACCAGTGGGTTCAAAATAGCAACGGAAAAAGGGTCTCACTTCACCTCAATAGTGTTGGAATAATTTTAGAATTACTGGACCGATTTTCACAAACTAACTCTTGTTTTCTTAGTTAGACCATTTACACGCTATCTAGCCGGGTTTCGGAGTGAATTTCTAAAAAAGTTGTTTTTCGACCAGCTTCTCGAGCTCATCCACCTTGTCAAAACTGCCCCACTTCAAATCGATTTTTCGCAATAATTTCAGAATTACCGGACCGATTTGAACAAACTAGCTCTTGTTTTCTTATTTGGATCATTTCCAATGTAGCTAGCTTGGTTTTGTGGCGAATTTCTAAAATAAAATGTTTTCCGTACTGCTCCTTGTCCTCCTCATCCAAGACGGCCGTACTGACGCCAGTCAGACAACTTGACGGTACGTCATAAATCAACGTGACATAAACGTAAAATGGGTTGTGGTATAAAGTAAATACATTGTTAGTGCCTTAGAATATAAAATATATTCGGTTTCGCCCCGACAACTTTATTGGGGCTCGCTAAAGCTCGCCCTAATAAAGCTGTCTAAGGCTCAACCGAATATATTTTATATTCTAAGGCACTAACTATGTATTTAATATATATCATGATCATAGGTATGGATTTTCATTAACATATCTGGTTAATTATAGCTACTGTGTGGGTATGAACAATTGTGGTCAGAGTATAGCGGAGCAGGTCACGACGTCACTTGTTGGACGTTACTCACATATTGGTTTTCAAAGTATTCTCCGCAGGCAGCGATGCATTTCCGATGCCACTCAGTCCACTTGCGGAAAACGTCTTTATACCACTATGATTCAAAACAGTTTAAGAATTTGATGTTTGTAGTTTTAGTCTGTAGCGCTGACAAATCTGTGAATCATTTTCCCGTTTGTTTACTTACTTTTTAATCGCGGGAATAACGCAATGTCACAAGGTGAAAGGTCCGGTGAATATTGATGATGTTTTAGTATTTCCACTCCCAACTCGGTGGGGATGATGACTCACATTTCCACAGACTGGACTGTTATTTTGATTCCAGGTCATAATGGTATAGCCATTAGTAGAGACGAGCTACTATATAAAAATGAAAGTTCGTTACCATGCTTGTGAAAGTTACTTTTTCAACAGTTTCCTATAGGTTTTGAACTCAGGAACAAGAATCCGAAGGTGCCCCAAAATCTGACCTCGTTAAAGGTCATTTTTCGTGACCTTGAAAGGTCATGAGAGGTCAAATTTTGGCAAAATACTAACTTTTTAACGGAACGTTGTAGAAAGCTAATGTTGGTGTCAAATGAAAGTACTAGACATGCCAAGTATTTTTTATTATTTGACCTATTGTATATGGTCAATAGTTTTACCTCTAGATGTCAATAGAGGTCAAATATACGATATAAATGATGAAATCGGGTCAAAAACTGACTTCTTAACGCAGCGGAGTGTCATAGGCAGCTGATATTGATCGATAGTGTGACATCTGGAGGTCAATAAAGGTACAACTAGAAGTTTCGAAAAACACATACAGCACTGATACAAAATGCGTAGTCCGAAAATCCGTATTAAAGTTTTCTTCTATACAATATAAGTATGCAGCGTTGTGTGGTGGAAAAATGAACGACAAATACCATGAATGCGCAGAATCAGTACTGTTTAAATCACTGGCTTAAATGCGCATCCGCGCAGTCTGATCAGGCCCTACACTTCTCGTCATTTAGTAAAACATAATTATATAATTACATTAATGTCGTTATATCTGATATAGGTCTACATGGCTGACATCCTAGAACCATAGAATCCAAGTTCTGTACCGCATTAGAAAGTGAGACTACATGCAGCTGCGTTTATTATTTGCAGTTAAAGCAGCAGCTACTGTTACTTTTGGCGAAAATAACGATAGCGTTGTTAATGAGATTCAGTCAAATGAAATATACAAGTTTACATTAGGCATTTAGCAGACTGCGCTTTCAGCAACAGTCTGAGACTGCGCTTTCAGCAACAGTCTGCGTCTATCTATTGAATATCGTCAGTTCTATCAATGTTTTGACTTTTCAATATTAAGATCCATAATATACATGTATTGTGTTTAACCGACAGGTTGTTAATTGTATTTGACCTTAATACTTGCTCCGCTTTCCGTCACGATTATGAACTGGACTGTCTGTGCCATTTGTCAAAAAGCAACCGATGAGAAACTGAATTGTCCACTGTCGAGTAAACATTCAGGGCATAAAGCGGTGTACTCAGAATTTTTGGATAGGGCTCGCAGGTTCAAAGAGTTAAAGTTGATGCCGATTGAATTCGATGTCGAAAATGCAAATCATGTGGTATGTGAGGAAAACAGTGCATCATGGCATCATTCATGCAAAAAATTGTTTTCCGAATATAGGCTTCAGCGTGTTGTGACCTCAAGCGAAAAGAATAGGAAACGTAAATCAACGCGCAGTACAACATCTGCTTTTGAGAAAACAAAATGTGTATTTTGTCAAGAAGATCTAACAAAATATCTACATAAGTGCGCAAAACTCGATGATAAGATGAAATGAATGGCACACAAGATGGAAGATGATCGTCTGATCGGGCTGTTTGAGCAAGGTGAAGTCGTTGCCTTGGATATACAGTACCATTGTGACTGCTTAACTGCATACGAACGGGCATATACTAGGAAGATATGGCCTGCACGAGTTGAGTTTTCAACAACTGATTTAACAAAGGAGGAAATCATGAGTAAAATAGAGAATGACATAGCGAGTGGGATCACTGTTTTCTCGATGCGTGATTTAATAAATGATTACCAGACTCTGCTCGGCGACACTGTATCTACTGTCAATCACACACGCCTGAAACATGACATTCTCATACGTTTTCCAGATTTCCAAGAGCAGTTAGGGTGTCGACGTTGCATTTATTTGATAGCCTCCACAGAAATGCGTAACATTGTATCCGCTAATATTACTGGCACTGATCGCCAAGCCTCAATACTTGTGAAGGCTGCAATGATTTGTAGACGGGCAATATCTTCAACAAGACCTTATAAATTTGATGGGAGCTTACATCCAAGTCATGAGATAGTTCCCCCACAAATGGCACAGCTGGTGCGCCTCCTCCTCTATGGATACCAAACAAATGCTGATAATCCCATTTCAAACCCAGAGAAATCTATTTCCGAACGTATTGTCTATAACATGGATAATTTGACAAGCCATGGAATGCGGGAAACCCCATTTCCTTTATACGTTGGCATCTGGTTACACAGTCAGACCCGTAGTAAGAAGCTTATCAAATGCATGAGTGAGATGGGGATTTCTGTCTCATTCGACAGAGTTCTCGCAATAGAGAAATGATTCGCAGAGATAGTGGCCAATCAGGCTCGAATATATGGCGTCGTTTGCCCACAAAACATGCAGAAGCAGCTGTTTACTGTAGGTGCACTGGACAACCTCGATCACAACCCGACGTCGCGCACTGCCAAAATGTCGTTTCATGGAACCGGTATCTATGTGTTCCAACAACGGACAGTGAATACCCGCGGGATACCACGAGATACACTCTCCTACAACGACATGTGCGAGAGCACGTCACAGCAACTGCCCGACAGTTACACTGTAGTTCCACCATTGACACGGTCGCTGGTAACGGATGTTCCACCTGCGCGTGAAAAGGGTGAGTCTCTCCCCGAAGTTATACACAGAGAGGTGCTGGTGGAAACAGAGTGGAAGAACCACGTATTGCAGTAACTGCGAGATGACACTGATGCTGAGCCTCAAATGAAAGCTATGTGGTCATCTTACCACGCGTCTCGAACACTGAATACACCTTTGCCACTACCAGCTGCTACATGTATGTTGCCTTTGTTTTACGAGTCGTCCTCAAATCCTGGTATGGTGAAACATGGCATGGAGATTGTCAGTCAAGTAGTCCAGTTCTTGAATCCTGGCCAGATTCCCGTTATGGCTGTTGACCAACCTCTTTATGCTATTGTCAAACAGCTTCAGTGGACATATCCATACGAACTTGGTGAAGAGAAATTTGTTGTTCTCATGGGAGGTCTACATATTGATATGGCACTGTGGCATACACTTGGAGACCTTCTTCACGACAGCGGATGGGTCGAAAAGGTTGGGCAGTACACATTGGGCAGTACATTCACACAAGCATTCAAACTGACTGTCAAATGTGGCTGTCGCAAGAAATACACTGGGACCTGCTCTTGCCGAAAAGAGAACCTTGTATGTACACCACTGTGCAAATATCCATGTTTAGGGTGATGCACATGACAGTAGAGAAGCATGGCTTCTAGTGTTAGCATGGGTATGGGTTGACTGTCAGCAATGTGTGGAAAGTATAACACACATATAATCTGATCTGATTTTAACGTCGAGACCGACATTTTGACTGTATCCCCCCCCAATAGGTCACACTGTCACATTTTTTCATTGTACTCGCGGTATAAAAGCTTGATTGCTTCAGCGTTTTCATTTGACACCAATATTAGCTACTCCATTTATAAATTGGATTTTACCCCTATTTCACCATTTTCAACATATATATTGACCTCTATTGACCTCTAGAGGTCAAAATATTGAACATATCAAATTGGGCAAGAAATAAAAGTTGCTTGGATTATCATCAAGGGCTTTCATTTGACACTAATATTAGCTTTCAAAGATTTTCCGTTGAGAAATTATTTGTTACCCCTATTTGTCCCTTTATTGCCTATATATTGACCTCTATTGACCTCTAGAGGTCAACATATAAAACATATCAAATTGGCCGAAGAATAAAAGTTGCTTGGATTATAAAATTCTTTCATTTGACACCAATATTAACGTCCTATGACCTTCCGTTAAGAAATTGCGTTTTCACCCATATGTGTCTATTTTTAGCCTATATATTGACCTATATTGACCTCTAGAGGTAAAACTATCGAACATATCAAATTGACCAAAGAATAAAAGTTGCTTGGATTGTCCAATGCTTTCATTTGCCACCACGCTCAGCTTTCTATGACATTCCACTAGAAAGTTAGCATTTTTTCCCCTGTTTGACCTCTAATGACCTTTCAAGGTCACGAAAAATGACCTTTAACGAGGTCAGATTTTTGGGGCACCTTCGGATTCTCGTTCCTGAGGTAAAAACCTATAGGAAACTGTTGGAAAAGTAACTTTCACAAGCATGGTAACGAACTCTCAATTTTCGTCCCCACTACATGTTTCGTCCGCTGTAATGGACAGATCAGGATATACCTGACCATCTTTCTTCCATCTTTGCAAAAAGTTAGTTGATTCTTGAAGACGTAGCTCCTTTTCTTCTCTACACAATATCGTTGGAGCCCAACGAGCACTTAAACGTCTCATGTTGAGGTGCTATGTGACAATCCTATTCACTGTTCCATACCGTAAGATTAGGTGTTCACTTAATTATTGCAACATTATTCTCCGATCTTCGTCTAGTTTGGCTTTTACCAGTGTACCGTTTTCATTGTCGTTGACGTCTACAGGTCTACCACCCTGTGACCATCTGTAACTCTCACCCTACCGTCTGAAAACGTTATATGCCATCTGTAAACAAGATATCGCCATAGTTTTCCTTTCCTAATGCAATTTCCATCATTTTCTTCGTTTCTACGGGTGTTTTCCCAAAGTTTACACAAGATAGATGATAGTCCTCGTTTTCTCACTCTCTGATGACGCCATTTTAGTATTCCAGTAAATCCCTATGCTGTCGCTGTTTTCGCTCTCAAATTAAAACCATAACAAAATTTAAGAATGAGCCTTCTTTTTATTTCGTGAAAATTGGTCAAATATTGATTTTATTACGAAAAATTGATTTGTCGATGGGAATATTGAACATGGGGGAAAAAATGAGGTAGAGGAGTTGTGGGAGGAGTCAACAAATGATTTGTTTGGAAATTGACTCAGAAACCTGGCTAGATAGCTTGGAAATGATCTAACAAAGGAAACAAAAGTTAAATTTTTAAAATCGGTCCAGTATTTCTGAAAGTCAAAAAATGTGGGAAATTGTTTTTTCGCAATAAAATTAGGAGATAACTGTATTTAAATTTGTAATTTGGGGAGATACTCGGTGGATTTACGGTTGGAAACTTCGATTTACGGCGACGCCGCAGGCGTAGACGTAAATTGAAGTTTCCAACCTTATCTGCAACTCTGTAGTGGTATACATTTCAATACGGTTATCTCTCTTCTAATGTACGACCATCATTTTAGACTCATTTTCCAGATTTCTGAATGGGCATACCCATTACAACCCTCACAATATTGGCCGACTTACACCTTGTCTGCAACCGTGACAACTGTCATAAACATAATACACGAAAACAAATAGTGCAAAACAAATACGTAAACTAATGAAGAATTGTGTTACCATTTACAAACTTTTATTTCATCTAATCATCCACCAATGATTAGTTCAACTCTACCTTGAATATTAGAATAACTGTCCAATGACCTACATTGCTGGGAATTCCCATTGAAAGTTAGACAAAAATGGCCGACATCGCTGATGCTTGCTTGTCAAACTTGATATTGTACAGTTTTATAAGTAAATCACTTAATGATTGTAATAATTATGGTTACGCATTATATGGCGATGGATGTTGGTAAACGGCTAGGGTCGTAGGCTGTACAAGGACGTGATTTCCACCCTTTGCTGGTGATTGTGGAGTCCACTTCAGTAGCCAGTGTTGTGACAGGGGACAGGGCACCACATCAGGGACGGATCTATCATTTGAGGAAGGGGGGGGGGGGCGGGGGGGGGGGGAGGGGGGGGGGGCTGTCATATTTTCGAGCTCCACAGAGTGTAGCGAGTATGCTATCCGTAAATGCACTTTAATGTGTTTTACGGCATTTGAATTCAGACTCCAACTAGTGGTAAACTGTGATCTATGTAAACTCCGTGGCTGAACGGTGGTGTTGCAACCCAGGACCACCCCCACCCTCTAGATCCGCCCCTGCACATGACCTTGATGCTCGACAGGTAACAGCTGTTGAGTGGATAGAGTTGGGAGGGCTCTCGTCTTCTTGATTAGCTCCAGCATTTTTGGAGAATAGCCGAATACTGACGTTTCTGGTTGTCCGAACAATCTCTATTGTATGACATCACGGAACTTTCAGGGTGAAACGGCGCGTAGGAATACATCTAATTATGTAAATGTGATCACATGACATGCTACCTACGTGTAAATCGTGGACTTACTTGCAGGTATTTGATTGATCAGCCAATCAGATTTCGACAATTTCATTAAGGTGCATTAGAATCAATATTTGACCAAATTTCACGAAACAAAAAGAAGGATCATTCTTAAATTTTCCTTTAATTTAATATTATCGAAACAAATATTGTTTTTGAATTGTTTATGTAGCCGTAAAATGTGGGCAGATTTCGTGAAACAGACAGTATATTGCTTGTTAGAAGCATGACAGGTGTATCATTGATGGAATGGCAAGCAATGCAGATCCTGATCAGAGTGCAGATGCACATGCTGATCTAGATCTACACTGGTCTCAAAACCAATAAGCGCTATTTATCCAGCCACAGCCACATTTGTGTGCTTAGGTTGTCCAATGGAACACTTTTGAATTGTTGCACACTTCATAATAAAGCAAGCCAATAAAAGCGAGAGGCATTATAATAATTGTGACCCCGTTTTGACCGGGGATACTATGTATTTGACATCGAACATTGTCCGCGTCCGCTGCAGTACTTTCTTATAACTCAACCACCCTTTCGAATATGTTTATGAAATTTCACACATTCATAGACAATGACACAAAGATGTGTCATGCGTACATTATCTCCGTTTGTTTTTATACGCCTGTTTGAATTAAACGGGATGTATTATGTACCGGTATTCATCTTGTACGGGCAAGCAGGCGGGCGGGCCCAGCTTGTCCAGCGATAAATAGAGTTATACTTGAAGGGTTATCATCGTAACTAAACTTGGTATACACGAGACAAATAAACCTATTGATTTTCAAGTATTTCCGATCGCAAGAGGAAGAACCGTATTGGTTTCCAGTGAGTAATCTCCCATTAATGATTGGCCATGCCATGACGGGTGTATATTGTGACCTTCGGCACTCTTGTTGTAAATGCATTTACATGTACCCAATCAATTTTACAACTAATAAACATAAATGTTTAGACCAATAAAAGCTTACCGGGGTCACTGTTTGAATAACAACCGGGATTACCTTGTAGAACCATCACAAATGGAGACCGAGTTTCCCCGAGGTGTCTGGTAGTACCATTTTCTTTTGGTAATTCTCATGTATTGCTCAGCCGAAATTCTCAATATGTAGTCGCGCCTCTTCCACAATACATTGTATTATGTTTAATGGTAATGTATGTAAGCTTGATTTAAATGGAATCCCATTTGCATAGTACTGTAAATTCTAGTATTGGTAACTAACATGTAAAATAATTGCATATACAAATGTAGAATATGTTTCAAACAATATCGTTTTTTCTTTAGAAATCCTTGGAGCAAGCAAAGACAGCAAGCCGAGTGGAGAAACCAAAATTGCTGGTATGTGCTCGGTTTCACAGTAGATTAGTATATGTGAGGTGGCTCACTAGCAATAAGGTGTTTATTATGCGCATTTATGAGATGGCATTTTTGGAGAATTAGTCTGTGAATAAACTTTTGAAAGTCCAATTATACTGGTTGAAGGCCAGTGCATTTGTATTAGTGCTTGTGTATGATTGTTATAAAATACATATTTACAGTTTATATACATAAAAGACATGATGATAATCTACTAACTTAATTTTCTTAACAGTCTTGATCAATCAGGAAGGTTTGGTTGACAGTCATGACACATGACTGTCAACCAAGCCTTCCTGATTGGTCAAGTCCATGAAGGAAATTAACTTGTGGTAGAGCGTTCAACTTCAAAACTGGGGGTCGTGTGTTCCAGCCCCAAATGAGGCATGAACAAAAATACTTTCATAGTATCCATCCCACTGGCCTTTCGGAGGTGACTCGAAACTGACACCCCGTGTCTATATGACCACAGCTGTTGCAGTCCGGTTAAACGCTAAAACATGGATGTGTTGTGACCGAGAGGTTGGAGGTTGGACTTCAATACTAGAGATTGTGGGTTCAAAATCCCGCCATGGGCATCAAAAATACTTTCATAGTATTTCCATCCCACTGGTCTTTCAGATGAGACTTGAAAAAGGGGTCCATCCCTAAATTACCTTAGATGTTGCTGGGATGTTAAGCCCATTCATTTTCACTTTTAAACTCTGAATAATTTGACCAATCAGGATGCGGAGGAGGACGATCAGACGCAGTTGGTGGCGGACGATACTCGACGAACGCAGCTTGTGGCACAAAAACAGGCTGTATACAACGATCTAGCCCTGATCCAGGACCGTGGGGCGCAGATCCGGGAACTTGAGGTAATTATACCACTACAGAGTTCCAGATAAGGTGCGTATTGGCGTATTTTACACACTTATTTTAACAGAAAAAGTATTGATTATCAAAATTGGGAGTACACAATATTCACAGCCATGTGAAAATACGCATTGATATTCAAATTGAGTTGTGAAAACAGTGTTTGCTTTTTGCAGCTCAACTATGTGAATTTTAGCATTTGTTTCCTATTTAATAAAGCAGAAAATCAATAATACATTTGTAAAAGTAAATTATGCATTGAATTTGAAATATGGGGATATAATACTCTTTAGATACAAAACTTAACTGGAGCTCTGCCACTACATACAACGTTTAGGATATAGGAGTGGGTCGGTCGGTCGGTCGGTCGTCGGTCGTCGGTCTGTTTTCTGCCGGGAAATTATGTTTTAGCTCAAAATCTTCCAAACCAATGAATGTGTTTGATGATTTGCCTCAAATATTTGCTATGATGAGATGATGTATCGCTTTATATACCCACGTGTGTCTACATCCAAGGTCAAGGTCACACTTAGAGGTCAATGATGCGTATGAGACTGTGTTTCCACTCTATATCTTCTAAACTGATCAATGGATTTCAAATGATTTGCCACAAATGTTGACGATGATGAAATGATGTGTCGCGTTCAATACCCACATGGCTATGTCCACAGTCAAGGTCACACTTAGAGGTGAAAGGTAAACAATGTACATGAGAAACGGTGTCGTGATATGGCCGGTTGGTGAGCCGCCAACTAATTCAACTATGGTCAGAGATTAGAGCGTCTCATAAGTCAAAACTGGCTGGCCCTTTCAATAGGGGTGACACTATAGTAAACAACACTTTACTATGTATTGCTTGCTTTATGGTATGGAAAGAGCAATAGTCTAGAGGAATAATGCCAATTTTTACCCTAACCCAAAATTCTCGGTTAAAGTTTTTTTCTTTGCTGATTATTGTTGTGGTGGGCATGTGGAATGAGATCCCGGGTGATGTGGAGTTGTCACCATTGGGCGTTTTGAGAAATTCAAGATGGCCGCCATAGGTCAACCAAATCGAGGAATGTTCATATGCATTTGCAAAATATTTATTTAAATGTCGTTGGTTTGATATGTTTTTATCTATAATGCCAGTTACATTTCTTGAAGACTGTAGATAAATACAGTGAGGACATTTTAAGTCATTCTCAAATTCAAGATGGCCACTAACAACTCACAATTTAAGGAATTAGTAACAGCTGAATTTAAAATGATATTTCATGTATATACAGTGTTCCTGTAGGGATTGTTGTTGTCTGTATATTTTAAACATAATTAGACAAACTGAAATTCCAAGATGGCCGCCATGCATATGCATCATGAGGTAAAACTGATAGGCGCTAAGCAACTTGACATTTGAGTAACCACCTATATACTTTTACATTGTCAGATCGCAGGCGATAGAACAAATAACTGGTTAAAGTTAAATTAAATTTTAATATACGAACCAACAGCGTAATTATGTGATTGTGACTAGAGATATGGATCAGTAAAGGTTGTTGTTTGCCCTACATCATCAACCAATAAAAAGACTGCATTTTGCGTCCGAATTAATCACTAAATATCTGTAGATTACGGCGATGGCGTACACATGTGTGTCATTTTCTAATAATATTTACAGAGACTGTGATATTGATTTTCCGTAAATAACATCGAAAGTTGAAGAAATTTTCATAGTAAATGCGGATTACCATTCATCAACTTTCGACATCATTCATTGAAAACATCGTACATTTTGTAAATATATTTTGTGCAATAACGCACATTCATTTAGGTACAAAATCGCACGACTTGTCTCAAATATCCAATGTGGTCCAGATATCAGGTTAATGAGTGCACGCACCACTGTTCTGGCAGCCAATCAAATGGTACTAAAGAAGGCTGTGTTTACAACCCATGAATGGGCGGGCGAAGCAATAAGTACGTTATGCTTCAAATATTGAAATGTTAGTAAACTAGTTTACTAAAAGCTAAATATTTGAACTATAATTATTATGTGTAGATTCAGCTCAGTCTGTGAACGGACCAGTGCCTGCAGAGTTTGTCATTCAGTCTATGGGTCGATATTCATTCCTCAAACTAGCAGCATTGATCCATATCAAGTTGTTAATTTGACAGGTTTCATTAGTCATATATTACATAAATTATAGTTGTTAGTATGTTTATGCTTGAAACCGAAAACATGGTGAATCTGACAAACAGGAACATAGGATCAGCTTAGGATGTCCATGCGTGTTATTGGTGTACCATCCGGTATGGTGATAGGATTCCAGGAATCATCTTCATTCGACCAATCAAAGTCGGCAGGATCAACTTGTGGAGGGTATGCATCCAGTGAGTGCCATCATATATACACCTGCAAGTGTGAACGCTTGACGTTTACGGAATATGCTGAATTAGTTGGTGGCCAAGATTTAAGTTTTGGTGCTGATGCCATGCTTCGCCCCACTTTTGAGGACTACATCATTATATGAGCATATGTGGTGGAACTACATAATGGAAGCCCATAATAGTCTAGAATGAACGGCGTCACCTCTTTAAGAACATTGTCAATATGCACTATGGCGACTCCGAGATTTGCCAGCGTGTATTTTCCACTGCATAACACCTTTAATGCTGATATCTTTCCGATCCCAAAGAAACAGGCAACCGTGTCACACCCTGTTAGCCCATGCATACTGAGAAGATGTGGAACATTGTCACGATGCTTGGCATATGTTTCATTAATGTCAATTACATCACGTCCTTTGGCCGGTGCTACCATCATGACATGACAAGACAGGTCACCGGAATGATAGATATGGAGGAGCAGAATAAATGTCCGTGTCGTCAGCAACAATGAGCGAAACGATCTGGCACTGATGTAAGAAGCTTGCTGTACAATCAGTGTATCTGCCTCTTCATGCGTTGATCTCATGTGATGCTTCTCAGTGAGAACACCGTTGTTGACTTCAATTGGTACAGGTCAACTTGAGAGTAGTGTTGATCGATGTGTCTGGATTTTCCCGAATATCATTACATATCAGCTCAATCAGTTGGGCCTTATTCTATGGTGGCAAACGTCTTGATGGCTATTAAATAGTTGAATTACCCCTTTTTCTCGACCCACTCATTTAGAGTCCTTGGTACTGCTTTCCCCATACCTATCAAACGCGAGATATACGTTTCATTGTTTCAGGTGACCTTCTCGGTTTGTGCGGAATCTTTGTATGTTGTCCTGAACTGTCCCTTGGGAAAGCTACGGTATTATCCATAATAATGCGCAGCCATCTCTGTAAATGGCATCTACATAAGCTGTTGCTTCAGATTGAGAACTGGTGATATCAACTTCAAATTTGATTTGGATTTGGCTTCTCTGAGATGTTCTTTCATTTGATGGAGCATATGGTGCCAGTTCATAAGAAAGAATCTCATCTTTGTCAATGCCTCGAGAACTGGACTGTCACCCCATTGCCCTAGCATATACAATTTCTGTATCCAATATATGTTCATCACCAGCACTGATGTGCTTTCGAATGACGGCCAATGTGATAACAGTTTTTTGGAATCTTCTGGTGAAAACTAATTAGCCAATTATTCTCAAACTCGTCCATTTCTAGGAGTCCGAGTAACACAGCTTTGTCAACATTAACTGTTTTATTTGTCACGACCTTGCCACTCTCGATATTTACAATTCCAACATTCTCTGTATGCTGAGATTGGTCAAGGGGGTCGATGGAAATATTGTTGTTTTTTTCTCAAGAAAACCGCGAAACACAGTTTCTATAAAAGGAAATTTGTAAATTCTCATCTGCGTTCAGTTATAATTCCAATTCTTCATGGAGTCTGTCTCCGTATATCTTGATGGCATTTATTATTGAATGTATTTGTGCGGGTCCAGTATTAGTGGAGCACGGGTCACTTTGTTGACATTCTGTGCCATGTCGAAACTTGAATATACATCCTTCTGACATGATTAAGATTCATATATTGTAGTTCCTGATGCAGTAGTTCAACGTCAGTGTATGTGTCTCATGGAAGGAGATATGTTAAATGTATCACGGCACATAATTCAGGTGGCCTTCTTGAATGTGTAAATGTGCTGGAATATGTTAACACATGTCATGTTTCTATACACCAGTTAAGTTCTGTCGATCCGAAAGTAAAAACCGTGTGAACCGTAAGTCATATTATATTAGCATCCGTTCACAGGACAATGTGATGGTTTTATTGTACATGGCAGACATCTTGGATTTTTAAAGGTGTGTTTTTGCTTAAGGGACACAAAATCAGGCTTATGAAGTATTTATATATGCAAATGTGTGTAGTATATATCGATGATAAACACTTCTGCACAATGCTGTATGTATATGACGGCCATCTTGGATTTTATACTTGAATTTATTGTAAATACACAGCAATCGTCATTATATGCACTCACATATGACAGTGCAATAGTATTTAACACTTACTGTCCATTTTCTGTAAACTAAAACCTGGCCATCTTGGATTTCTCAAAATGCCCAAGGGTGACAACTCCACATCACCCGGGATATTATTACACATGCCGTAAACAACAATAATCAGTAAAGACAAACACTTTAACCGATAATCTTGGGTCACCGCCCGATTCCTCCAGACTACAAGGTACAATGAATGGTATGAACATGGTAAATTATAAACAAGTATACAACACACAAAGAAACCACTAGTTATTGCTTTAATGTATAATGAATGGTATCAACATTGTAAATTACAAACAAGTATACAACAAACAAAGCAACTACTATTTAATACATATATATACTAGTGTATGTTCATTTTAGGCTGGTATCCGGGATTTGAGTGGACTATTCCGTAACATGCTTACCATTGTAGCAGACCAAGGTGAAGAAAGAGATACCGGTAGGTGTCAGCTTTTAAACTGACGAGAACAGTGTATATGAATTTTGTCTTCTCACAGTTACATGTCTCGATGTTGAGTAAATATAATTTTCATTAATGTGTTTGTGACTGGAGAAATGAGGCTTATTTTTTTGCGAACAGTGTAGATCCAGATAAGCTTGCGCATCTGCACAGTCTGATCAGGGTCTGAACTGTTCTATTCAATCATTGGAGCATCCTCATGCTTCTACTGAGCAATATAGATCATTGTCAGAGTGTGTTATTTGATGAGGAGTTACACTGTTCACAAATCCCATAAGCCCAATTTCTGCAGTCACAGCCACAATTAAGCGGACATGGGTTTTCAAAAGTATACATCATGTATATCTCAGGGTGTTGTTTGGAGAGTTTCTATCTTGTGTTTTGCTAACTGAGATCAGGGCTCCAGATATGGAATTAGTAATTGAGCATTTTCACTCCATCATTTCTGAAGCAATTGGGTATTTAAACATTTTAAATGGGTAGAATAAAATCACACAACTGTTTACACATCAACAGACAGCAATTATTGAATGGTTTGCTTCGAAATGAAAATATGTCTTGGCATTTCATTAGAATTGTCTCCTTGGAGACAATTCTAATGAAATACCAAGAATAAAAATGTGCTATATTTGTGGTATGTTTACTGTTTTCTGTAGCATGATAAAGGTATCAGAAATTTGTTATTGCTTTTTGATACTCGCTACTTCTGATTTCAATTGGGTTTTTTGGCAATTTTAATTGGGTATTTAAGCAAATATGCAACTTATCTGGAGCTCTGTGAGATAAATGTGGCTGTGACTGGAGAAATGGGGCTCATGAGATATATGACTAATGTAGCTCCTGATCAAATAGCACACTCTGGTAGCGTGATAACGATCTATATCACTTGTTAGAAGCATATTGTGTGTTCATTATGGAATGGCGAACAATGCAGATCCTGATCAGACTGTGTGGATGCATACTTGTGGACAAATGCCACACGTCCATGCTGCCCTTAATATGACCTTAACCTTTTGACCTTCACATGACGGGCCATATTTCGTGTTCAGACTCTATAGAGGAGAACTGTGAGAAGGCGTACAAGTCTATTCAGCAGATGGAGGTTGAGGAGGCGACCAATCAAGTTGATGAGGGTACGAGACTATCACTGAAGGCGTTGTTATGTCAGGTGAGATGATTGACTGCCTCGCGGAATATTTCCTTCTCCCTGAATATCAGCCCAACCCTCTCCCCTACTTTCAACACATTCAGTCTCCGCGAAACTGCCATATTTTTACAGGACATTCGGTTATAAAAAATAAAATTGATTTTGTGTGATATTTAACAGCTTTTTAGCTTTTTAAGTATATCAGTCATATAATAAAAGCTAACTAGCACCAGAAGCGCATTCCCAAGGGGGTTATTTCATTAAAGCTTAGAATATAAAAATAAAAAAAGTTAAAAAAATATATATATATTTTTTTATAGTCGGACATTCGGTCCGACTACTTCTGGTTTACCAATTTTAACGGACATGTCCGACGGACCGACGACTTTCGCGGAGACTGCACATTAGTTACATAGTATTTCCATCCTACTGGTCTGTCGGATGAGACTTGCAAAAGGGGTCCGTCCCTAAATTACCTTAGATGTTGCTGGGATGTTAAACCCATTAATTTTCACTTTTAAACTCTTAAGAATTTGACCAATCAGGATGCGGACGAGGACGATCAGACGCAGTTGGTGGCGGACGATACTATACAATCGCAGCTTATGGCACAACAACAGGTTATATACAAACATCTAGACCTGATCCAGGACCGTGGGGCGCAGATCAGGCAATTTGAGGTAATTATACCACTACAGAGTTCCAGATAAGGTGCGTCCCATCTCTATGTGACTTACGCTGTTGCTGGTACGTTAAACCCATTCACTGTCACTTTCTGCAAGTTTCACATTCTAAGAATGTATTAACCAGTTTTTTCTTCTCGAAATGTTCAAAGATATAAAAAAGAATTCTGCATTTTGTGATTGGAGAAACGGGGTTAATGACATTTGTGGGCGACTTAGCTCCTTTTCTTCTAGTGCACTCCACAGGTGGGAGACTCGGACCGTTGACACAAAAAAAATGCCTATTACAAAAAATCCATTACCCAACCCACTTGGTCTCATACAATACTATATTATATAATAGATGAGGCTGTAGGTCTAATACTTGGTCTCATACAGTACTATCTTCTATAATAGATCAGGCTGCAGGAGTGCACCACACGTGGAAGACTCGGACCTGTGACACAAAAATGCCTATTAGAAAAAATCCATTACCCCACCCACTTGGTCTCATACAGTACTATCTTCTATAATAGAAGATAGTACTGTATGAGACCAAGTGGGTGGGGTAAGAGGCATTTTTGTGTCACAGGTCCGAGTCTTCCACCTGTGGAGTGCACTCCTGCAGCCTGATAAGGGACCATACCATTTGTTAGAAGCAACACAGGTGTTTCAATATTTACTAGTGAACAGTGCAGAGCCTGATCAGACTGTGCGAATACGCCGGCTGGTCTGGGTCTACACTGGTGGCAAATTACATAAGCCACAACTCGTTAGTCACAGCCACATTTGACAGTCGCGGATACAGGGGGGGGGGGGATCCAGTGGGTCCGGACCCCCACTTTTTTGTGGCCTAGGTGTCAGGAAATCGCATCTGCGGCGATCTGGCATTTAACAATTTCCTGGGGGAGGACCCCACACCCCCGACTTTACAATGCGCATCGCGATTCACGCTCGCGGTGGTCGACTACGCCGACTTGTAATTACAGACACCCCCCCCCCCCATGCCATTATTTCTGTATCCGCGCCTGTTTGAGCATATTTTAAACTACTGTAACTACCTTAGGCTATATCATGTGGAACCTAAATATGTGGACACGCTGTACTTAACCCTTTCAACACTACATACTTCTACAGAGGTGTTTGTAAACAGTGTAGATCCAGATGAGCCAGCTCGTAACTGAGTTGTCTCATCAGGATCTGCACTTTTTGCAAGTAATTTTCAAAAAATATTTGGGGAAAAAAATCACCCATTCTTATAAATGGACTAGTCAGAAAATTAACATATCAGTCCATTTCCAGTTATTTAGGGTTGAAAGGGTTAAACATCAGGGGTCCGTTTCACTAAACTTTGTACGACTAAAATGTTCGTAAGTACAAATTTAGGATCGGCTGGAAACTTGAATTGATGGATTTACATTTATTGAGCATATGCAGCCTATGCTCAATAAATGTAGATCCAATAATTGTACGAACATTTTAGTCATACAAAGTTTAGTGAAACGGGCCCCAGGGTATGGAATCACTTGTTTCATGTGAACGACATTTTTCGATGTGACCTAATCTGTGACGTCATTTTTACAATCAATTTTCTTTAAAATCTTCATAACAAAGGGACAGATTTTAATTATATATAGCGCATCGAAGACAAGTTGAACGTTTTATGGGTGCTCTACAAATTCCGTATCTGCTGTGCTGTTTCATACAAATCTGTCATCATGGTCATTCCGTTGGAAAATATTAAAGGAAATCCACTGTAAACATGTCTAAAATCATGACGTTCGGAACCACGTGATCCCACACCCTTAACGTAGGTGTTTTTCTTTTCAGAAAAAATCTCGGATGAAGCTATGTTGCCTGTTGTGATTGGTGTGATTGTGGCTGCCGTGATAACTGTAATCATCGTCCTATCAGTCAAATGACACTCATATCATTCCCCTTTGTGGTGTCTGTTTAAAGGCCCTATACGGCTCAAGTCGCCGAATTTCACCTCCTATTGGGTTTTCCCATGAATAAATCAAACAGTTTTCCATTTAGACACTCTTCGAAACTGTGTGCAGTCATTTTGGTACAAAAAAAGACTTTGTAGCCGATAACAATATCAATGTGTGTTGATCAACAAACACCAGGTGCGTGTTTCAGTACCTCGAGATATTTTCCGAAAGCCTCTGGATAACTCCGTGACCAATCCCGATTCGCTCCGGTAATTTCTCTGTAGTATTGTGTGTAACCCCCGTATATATGCACAACTTGATGACATATTAGGCTATTACACATAGCGAATTCCGGAAGCATTTTTGTAAATAAAATAAATATTGGAAAATATCTCCCATAATCACATAGCGACGATCGTCATTACCGACATACTGTGTAATCAGGTAATTTTATGTTCCGCTTCACATCCTCGGACACATCCGAAAGTGTATTCGTTTATTTCACATAAAACTACTGGTCCAGGTCATTTCGTACCCATACCATTTCGTTCCGTGTTTTGTCAATTCGTATCCATAGGCGCATGTTTTCCGGTAATTTCGTAAATATTCATTGCTTTATCATCCGGGTTCTTTAATCGAAACCGAGGTTATCCGAAAGTTTTTTCATTTCCGGTCGTTCTAAATCGACTGCGTTATACACAAACATGATACAACAGGTGCAAACAATAATACGTAAATCAAGCCGGAAGCATGCGTAGTTTGAGACTGATGTTATAAGACATTTACCCCAACATTAGGTTTATGAATGTGCTACATTTGTGACCGTGACCTTGGGGAAAGGGGTGGGGGTTGGTCATGGATTTGCTATAGCACGATAGAGTATCATCAGATGAATGCATGTATGACATATCAAGGTGTTCAAAGTGTAAAGAAACAGAAGTTACACAACATTTACCCCAACGTTAAGTTTATGAACATGCTAAGTTTGTGACCTTGACTTTTGGGTAAGGCTTGGGTGGTGGGTTGTGGATTTGCTACAGTATGATAGAGGGTCATCTGAGGAATGTATGAAATAGCAAGGCGTTCCATGAAAGGAAACACAAACATGATACAACAGGTGCAAACAATAATACGTAAATCAAGCCGGAAGCATGCGTAGTTTGAGACTGATGTTATAAGACATTTAACCCAACGTTAAGTTTATGAATGTACTAAGTTTGAGACCTTGACATTGGGATAAGGGATGGGCGGTGGGTCATGGATTTACTATATCACGATAGAGTATCATCAGCTGAATGCATGTATGAAATATCAAGGTGTTCCATGAACGAACTGTTATAAGACATTTACCCCAACGTTAAGTTTATGAATGTGCTAAGTTTGTGACCTTGACATCGGAGTAAGGGCTGGGTGATGGGTCATGGATTTGCTACAGCATGATAGAGGGTCATCTCTGAGGAATGCATGTATGAAATAACAAGGCGTTCCATGAAAGTAGACAGAAGTTATAAGAGATTTACCCCAACGTTAAGTTTATGAATGTTCTATGTTTGTGACCTTGACCTTGGGGTAAGGGATGGCCGCTGGGTCATGAATTTGCAATAGCACGATAGAGTATCATCAGATAAATGCATGTATGAAATATCAAGGCGTTCCATGAAAGGAAACAGATGTTATAAGACATTTACCCCAACGTTAAGTTTATGAATGTGCTAAGTTTGTGACCTTGACCTTGGGGTAAGGGCTAGGTGGTGGGTAATGAATTTGCTACAGCATGATAGAGTGTCATCTGAGGAATGCATGTTTGAAATAACAAGGTGTTCCATGAAAGGAAACAGAAGTTATAAGACATTTACCCAACGTTAAGTTTATGAATCTGCCAAGTGTGTGACCTTGACCTTGGGGTAAGGGCAGGGTGGTGGGTCATGGATTTGCTAGAGCATGATAGAGGATCATCTGAGGAATGCATGTAGGAAATAACAAGGTGTTCCATGAAAGGAAACAGAAGTTATAAGACATTTACCCAACGTTAAGTTTATGAATCTGCCAAGTTTATGATCTTGACCTTGGGGTAAGAGCTGGGTGGAGGGTCATGGCTTTGCTACAGCATGATAGAGGGTCAACTGAGGAATGCATGTATGAAATAACAAGGTGTTCCATGAAAGGAAACAGAAGTTATAATACATTTACCAAACGTTAAGTTTATGAATGTGCCAAGTTTGTAACCTTGATCTGGGTAAGGACTGGGTGTAGGGTCATGGATTTGCTACAGCATGATAGAGGGTCATCTGAGGAACGCATGTATGAAATAACAAGGTGTTCCATGAAGGAAACAGAAGTTATAAGACATTTACCCAACGTTAAGTTTGTGGAAGACGCCGACGCCGACGCAGACGCAGACACCGACGACGCCGACGACGCCGGGGTATGCCATAAGCTCTTCTGCACTTGTGCAGGCTAGCTAAAAAGGGGATATTTTTGTTGTCAAAAATAAGAAAATTATTTGCAAAAAGTGCAGCTCCTGATGAGCCGGCTCGTGATGGCTTTGTATATGTTGATTTCCGGACCAATCCAATAGCCACAAAATGGTTTTCCGACTAGTCCATTTATGAAAAGGAAATAAGAAAATTATTTGCAAAAAGTGCAGATCTTGATGAGCCGGCTCGTAATGCATTTTTATGTTGAATTCCAAACCAATCCAATCGCCACAAAATGGTTTCCAGACTAGTCCATTTATGAAAAGTGGATATTTTTGTTGTAAAAAATAAGAAAATTATTTGCAAAAAGTGCAGATCCTGATGAGCCGGCTCGTGATGGATTTTTATATGTTGATTTCCGGACCAATCCAATAGCCACAAAATGGTTTTCCGACTAGTCCATTTATGAAAAGGGAATAAGAAAATTATTTGCAAAAAGTGCAGATCCTGATGAGCCAACTAGTGATGCATTTTGATGTTGAATTCCAAACCAATCCAATCGCCACAAAATGGTTTTCAGACTAGTCCATTTATGAAAAGGGGATATTTTTGTTGTCAAAAATAAGAAAATTCTTTGCAAAACGTTCAGATCCTGATGAGCCGGCTCGTGATGGATTGTTATATGTTGATTTCCGGACCAATCCAATCGCCACAATATGGTTTTCAGACTAGTCCATTTATGAAAAAGGGATCATTTTGTTGTCAAAAATAAGAAAATGATTTGCAAAAAGAGCAGATTCTGATGAGACGGCTCATCATGAGCCGGCTCATTTAGATCTACACCATTTGGCAATACCACTATACAGGTAGTGTTGAAAGGGTTAAATAGACGTTAGTTGGCCAGCTAACAGATAATTAGCATTAGCAATCTACTCCTATCGTGATGTACATATGTAGCTGTGACTGGAAAAATGGGACTTAGTCGATTTGTGGCCAGTGTAGCCCCTGATCAAATAGAACACATGTTACCCAGTGATTTACCATATTTCTGGTAGCATTTATTTCCTTGAAGGAAATATTTCCTCCTAGACATTACATATAGCGAAACGTCATTTCCGGCGAAGAAACAATATGATAACGTCAAAATTGTCAATTTTTATGTTATAAGCTGGTCTAAGAGCACATTTCACATTTTTCGAAAAGCATGTAATATACACTACCATTTTGAAATACCAGCTTTATTTCCCTTGATATCTGTAAATCCGACAAAGAAACTTATGCTCCGCACTCGCTCGTTTCTTTATAAGACTTACAGATGTCTCGGGATATAAATCCGGTATTTCGAAATGGTAGTTGAATAAACTCTACATATTGCTTGTTAGACGCACGACGGGTGTTTCATTAATGGAATGACAAACATTCCAGATCCTGATCAGACTGCGCATGCACATGCTGATCTGGATATACAGTACACTGGTCGCCAAACCCATTTCTCACATTTCTCCAGTCACATATATGTTTGAAACAAAAAAGTATTTGGGGTTAATTACTTGTATTTTGTAATCGGGTAACGTAATCAGATAATATTATTTCGATGCATATCTGTTGATGTAATCTTACGATATTTTGTGTTGTTAATTAATTGGCAATTAACCTGAGGTACGAAATAGCGATTCCCGGGTGATGGAACAGGACCCACCACTTTCACAGGATTTATATACAATGTACATGTATGGGCCACCAAATCGGATGTTCGCCAACCGTCATCAATAGCTTCCTTACATTGATCAGGGCTCCAGATAAGAAATTAGTAATTGAGTATTTTCACTCCATCATTTCTGAAACAATTGGGTATTTCAAAATTTTAATTGGGTAAAATAAAATCACACTACTGTTTACACATCAACAGACAGCAATAATAAGAAAAATATGCTATAGTTGTGGCCTGTTTATTTTTTTCTGCAGCATGATACATGTACCACATAATTGTAATTGCTTTTTGATATTCGCTACTTCCGATTTCAATGGGTTTTGGGCAATTTTAATTGGGTATTTAAGCAAATACGCATCTTTTCTGGAGCGCAGATTGATATATAACCACTCTGTGTAATTTAGGTAACATTGACCTACTTTCGCAAAATACATGTCACATCCGTCAAAATTGTATACATCTCCTGATGTGTTAGTCGGATGTTCGCCAAACTTTATCAGTTGCTTCCTTACATTGATACCTAACCACCCTGGGTCATTCAAGTGACCATGACCTACTTTGTTGTCTCACCCACGATAGTGGAAAGTGAAACATAGAAATCGCATATCAGTCGTCGTCGTCCAAAATTTTGGACATAGGTCCATTGTAGGTCCAAATAGTTGGATGTTCGCCAAACTTCATCAGTAGCTTCCTTACATTGCCAGAAACCATCCTGGGTCCTTTGGGTGACACTGACCTACTTTTCTCAACATATATGTTACATCCGTCAAAACTTGGACGTACGTCCTAGTTTTCGCATATATCCGGATACGTTTGTTGGATATATGCCAAACTTCATCAATATCGTTTGTCTCACTCATGCTAGATTGGGAGTAAAATTTAAAATTAGTAGCCGAAATTAACTTTTTCTGTAAAATCCTAAAATAAACAATACTATTTTATATTAGCTCCACTATTTGTAAGAGTACACTTTCATATAATTTCTGACATATCGGTAGTAAAATTACCAAACTTCATCAATAGCTTCTAACATTGATAGCTATCCATTCGGTGTCAGAACCTTAACCATGACCATACTTTAATCTATAGCAGTGTATTTCGACTGACCTTGACCATGGTCACCGTATCAACAACTTTCGACATAAAAAATATGTTGTTTTTTTTCTTCAGGAAAACAGCAATGGATCGATATTGGACTCGAACTGGGCCATGTGAACACCGGATTTTCCACTGCGCAAGATCTGGATCGATCGATATCAACAATCAGCAGGGAGTGTGGAGGAGAGAAGATACCATGTACACAAGACACATGGCCAGATAGAGAACAGCCGACGGACAATTATTTTACAAGTCTTTACAGACTTTGTGCAGTTAGATTGGCTACCAGTATAGATTGACTATGTTGGTTCAAACATGGTGGGCATAGTTTGTCACAGGCACCTGCTATTGGGATGGGGTACACTGAATCAGGTAGGAAAAACCCTCCAATTCAGACCATACTTTTTTATGTTTTACATTCGCGATTTTGGATTTTGACGCGATTAAGCACAGATATCCCGGAAAATTGAATAGCAAACCTGCCAATGCCCCCGTTTTTGCTCGAAATAAGGACTGATGGGGTGCACTCCGATATGCCCCAAAATCGTTAGAAAATGCAGTTCATAGCCACGAAAAGAGATGCACGAACACGCATGCAATAATATTGCACATTCACCACTCAGTCAGGAAAACTTGAATTTTATACTCTAGTGAATTGTTCAGAAATTATCCGTAAAAACACGAACATTGGACTTATTTCATGATTATGGGCCCCGCCCATCTGAAATCTACATGTGCTGTTTTTTTTTTAATTATGCAGATAACCATTACGATATCAGATAACTCTGACCAGGCTACTCATTGTTCACAACTTCACAATTTGATCAATAAATGCCTTCGCTGATACATATATTGAAAAGTGTGGTTTATTGGGAATATTATGAGCTACTGGCTGAGAAAAGGAAGCCTAGAACATGTGCAATCAGCATGGTGAGTGCATAGATCTGATCATGATCTACGTTGTTTGAATTACTGTCATCAGCAAAACAATTAGATTTTATACTGCCAAGTGGACCTCTATCTACAATTGTTCGACATGTTGTCAAGTCCATATTCTCGCCTGGGGGCTATATGTGGCTGTGACTGGAGAAATGGGGCTTATTAGATGTGTTACCAGTGTAGCTCCTGATCCAATAGCACACTCTGATAGCCTGGTGGTTTATATATCATGGTAGAAGCATGACATGTGTTTCATTCACGGAATAGCGAACAGTGAAGATCCTGTTCAGACTGTGTCACGAATCGTAGCCGACTATTTTCTTTATCATCCATTAATTATAACACGGGCCACACCATACTAGTATATAGCACAATAATCGAATATTCTAGTACAGACTGTCGAATAGGTATTGGTGTGTGAAATATCGCTCCCGTGGAATAAACCGCTGGAGAGAATAGCGCTTTCTCCGAAACCGCGCACGGACCACCAGTATTGGATTTTGCACTGGTCATATCTGGGAGATCTACACTATTTATGCAGACTTGGATGCTAGCCTAATTACCTAGTAGGTCATATCTATTTATGACTGAAGCATCTCAGATTGATTCACCAGATATCTCACGAGCTAGACTGACTGTTAGAACATTAGTCCACTTACACAAAATTGTAAGCCAAATGTTGGCACATAAGTTTTACATTGACAGGCAGACTACATGAGGATAGTCGTGCACTAGGGTGGGAGTATATATTCGATTCAGCACCATATACTATCAGTCGGACACTCAATTACATTATTGTGACATTGGAGCGCAAGCTTTCACTGGGAATTGTCACAACCAGTACACAAGCAAGGCAGCCAGCCAGTCTGCAACGAGCGGCAGCACGTCCATACTTTGTGTATGCATAGAATCAGTACGCAACACATATTTATTTATTCTGGAGCCCACGACACGACACCGTGTACCAGCGGGGACTCTGCTCCGCGTGGACCAAGGGCGTATTCGAGTGGGGCATATTCCGGTGACGTCATTCCGTCCAAGGACGTGATGAATCGCTAAGGACGTTCACCGATGTGTTATTGGCCCCATCCGCACAAGTAGGCTCTGTATCTCATAGTTACCAGTAACTTTACGACGTCATTAGAACGTCACTCCCATCATGGCGGAAGCCGGAGTTAAGTAACGGAACTCTAACATTGGATCTTGATCCTGATCATGATGACGTATGCTGTTGAACTATACCTACCTGTTACAGAATCGTGGATGTGCCTTGGTTGTGCAAGTGCCTGTGGCGGTGGCTGCTAGGGGACGTTGTCTGTACTGACATTTCCATCCATTGTTTGTGCATTTCATTTATGTAAATACATCATCATTGTAAAAATATACATAGTTGTCTCTGTCCACAACGTGCTTGGTGTTCCGTCCCTTCAGTAAACTAGCCCGGTGTCACCCTGGCATGACAATAAGCCATATGTCTCCAGTCACAGCCACATATGTGATATGTGTTGATAAAACGTGAATGTTACATTATTTCTTCGTAACGATAGCTTTTACCCTTTTGTTCTGTAGAAGCTTACAAAAGCCATGGCAGAACCATTTTCCCTTTCAGGGTATGGGGTCACGTGATTTCAGAACGACGCTAGATAATTTGTGATGTCGTTTTTACAGTAGATTCTCTTTACAATGTAATAAATCAATAATTTTCATGAAAAATAAAGTACATTTTATTTTGAAATTTCTTGATACTTGATTGTGGAGTCCGGTGATACCCATCATAAAAGTAAGAATATTAGTACTAATCCTTTTACTTTTATGAAGTGGAGCTGAATTATTCTGGTGAGCTGAGGATATATATTTGTACATATTCAGTTCTGACTTTGGGATCATCTTCAAGTTTGGCATGTTTAGAACTACAATATTCAAGTTTCCATTCTAAAGTTTTGCATCAGAATTCTTGTTTCGAGTACACAAAAATGAGAACTGTCCTGATCAAACGGCCTTGTGACATTTGTGCACAGCAGTAATAAGCATATGCTAAACTGTGAGAATAGCGACAAGTGCGACAATAGCCCGGGGGTGGGGATGCTGGTCACTAATGTTGTTAGGTGAATTTTCACCGCTGGGGTGAGGGGACATGCATTATATATGCTGTACATCAAAAATTTACTTCTATAAGTAAGTTGAGCTTACTTCTATAAGTAAGTTGAGGAACCTTTCTATACCTGATCATGTTTGATTCAAAGATAATTGCTTCGTAAATACATTTACATAATAAATTGTCTCTTTGTTATTAGACACTATGACAATAGTGCAGTGGATCTTCATATGGTGAGAGTATATCTATTAGTAAGTTGAGGAACCGTTCTATATCTGATCATGTTTGATTCAAAGATAATTGCTTCGTAAATACATTTACATAATAAATGTTCTCTTTGTTATTAGACACTATGACAATAGTGCAGTGGAGCTTCATATGGTGAGTATATATCTGGCCCATGTGTATTTACATATATCACAGTACAGTGTCTAGGAAAAGTGTACACGTTAGTTTATGTACATTTTGAGAATGTTGGCAAAAGTTCACCAATATCTCACTTGAAGTACATCTTGGTGTAGTATAATTTATATGAGTCCGTTGTCCTGGCTTTTCTATGTATGATTGGCCACATTATATCATATGTTCTACTTCTCATTATTAGTTCTTTGTCAAATGCCGGAAGAGGTGAAACTAACTGATGGCTGGCACACACACAAAGATGGCCGACTTGGCCACTCCATGTGCCGTATATGATAAAGTAAGGAGGCAGTGTTCATATATATGTTATACATATATTCCATCACTTTTACGAAGCAATTGTTTGAATCATATGATGATCAGGGGTCCCACAATTATGTCCTCAACATGACATTAGTGTTCTCAACTTGAAACACGAGAATATTAACTTGAAGCTTTCAACTGGAAACTCAAGAATTCTGACTCGAAAGTCAAGAATGTCAGCTTTCCTTAGTCTTTTGACCTTCAAAAAAAAAGTGAAAGTGAAAGGGTTAACATCCCAGCAACAGCTAACGTCATATAGAGACAGGACAACAGTTTAAAGTAAGTCTCATCAGACTGACCAGTGGGAAGGAAATACTATGGAAATATTTTGTGATGCCCTATGCAAGGTTTGATCCCACAACCTCCGGATTGGATGTCAGGTGTTCTATCCCCTATACCACAACCCATCTCTCATTTGACCTTGAACATAGGTGAATAATGGATGGGCTATATAATTAAAATACAGATGATGACACATAAGTATATGATGTTTCAAGTCAATATGATTTAGTGTTGGAGTGTTATAATAACAGATAGTCAAAAACCTTTAATGCAAATTTTGCCACAACTTGGCGTTGACATTGGCCATTTAAGCCACATGGGTGTTGAAAGGGAATGGGTTATATGTCCCAGCAACAGCCAAGGTCATGTAGGAATGGTAGCTCAGTTTAAAATCTCATCTGGTGGGCGGCTAGTCGGGAGCATGGGAAGGGTAAATCTAACGACCGGTTCATCCTTACTGTTGGTGGTTGGTTGGGAGTATGCAAAGGGTAAATTTAACAATGGGTTTAATCCTTACCAGAATCACGATATTCCTGGTTTTTACCCGCAGGTACATTTTTGATACGTGATAGTTGAATCCTGTTATACCATTATACAAGTAATAATGTTAGTACTAATCAATGGCTTTTGGGGAGTGGGTTCAAGTGACTGGTGTGGCAAGTACCTGGCACCAGGTCAGGTTATTCTACATGTAATTTCAAGGCCGGGTTTTAAATTTCTCTTTAAATATTTAGTTCCTGATTTTTGGATTTACCCCAATAACAAGTCTATAACCTGGCCTAAAATGACATTAGCTGTTGACAGGCCATTAAACACCATTCCATCAAATCATCCTTAATTGAATCCCAATATCCCTGGTTTGACCCTCAGGTGCATGATTGGCTTTCTTGTTACTTGAGAGTTGAATAAGGTTATACCCATCATAAAAGTAGTAGGATTAATACTAATCCCATTACTTTTAGGAGCTGGGGCTAAGTGACTGGTGTGGCGAGAACCTGGCACCAAATCAAGTTTTTTCTTATTTCACAGCTGAATATATATATTTCAGTGACTTTCTCCCCATCGATGAAAGTGAATATGGGATTTGACCTCGTTAACCTGGCCGAAAATTCCCATAGCTGTTAACAGGCCGTTAAACTCCATTAATTAAACTGGCAAGTATTCCTGTCCTATTTCCCACTTCCCGATAAACTCCATGAATTAAATAGGCAATTAGTCCTGTCCTATTTCACACTTCCCAAGGACATCAAAGGGAAACAGTCTTCTACGGAGTTGAGGGTTATGGCTCGTGTGAAGAAACTCAACACCAGTTAAAACTTCACTTTACACACCATTAGGTCGATGACACTATGTTGACACCTCAACGGCACCAAATACTCCTGCAAAGACACAAGAACAACATATTATATTGCTTTGCCAAGAGTAACCATTATGATTACAACATGCACATTTTTCAAGATCTCTTTAATTTAATATAAATAAATGTATCGTTATCATCATTAAGCTAATCCGCTCGCTGGCAGCCTTGACAATAATAACATGAGCCCTCAGTGACCTTGACATTGTCGAAAGGCATGTAGCGATAATACATGTTAGTAACACCTTTCATTTTCTTAAATAACTTCTGAACCACTTTATCAATTTTAATAATATTTGCCCATAACGTGTGTCTAGATATAGTAATTGGTTTTGCAAGCACCACACGTATGAAGACACAAAGTCACGGTCACTGAGAACTCGGGTGGTGGGGGGGGGGGGCCAAACTGGCTACAAATGCCAGAAGCCCCAATCCTCCAGCCACACATATATATCAAGAGTCAGACTGGTTACAAATGCAGTAGTATATAGGGAGTCATAATTATACCGCTATAGCTCACAGACCCGGGACGGGTTATATATGGCCCCATATATAACAAAAAACGTGAGAAAACGTGAAACGCCAGTCAACAAAAACCTCTTGTGTGAGAAAATAACATCCAAGCAGATGACAATGTTCCAATTACACGGGTTATGAGCATGTGTGTATAGCCGAATGTATTTCTCCTTATCGACGGTATGTAAACGGGTTGTCGATTTACACAGACGTCAACTGGTTATTTATAAACACTTAGCGATGTTATATAGTTCACACGATATCTTCCGGGATGGATCGTTATTATTAGCCGATCTATTTATAGATCGGCTAATATGTTGGTTATCCATCGAATTCTGAAAAAGTTTGTAGCAACCCTTTTCTCCGCTATTCGGTAATCTACGAACGCGAATTTTTCTGTATCACTTCCAAATTGCATCAACCGATAAAGTTTGCATTTTTGGCAATTATCTCCGTTTAAAACTTTACTTATAGCCAAATAACACAATTTTGAATACTTAATGAGCTGAACGCCTGAAGAGATTTAACCCGGAAGTTATTGTTGTTGAAGTCCATAGTTGGCTCTAATGGCCATATACGCCAACATACGCCGATTATTGGGCTAATTTAAAGCTTTAATTTATTAAACAGAACAAGTTTCAGCCACGTATAATCGCGTAAAATGTGTTTATTCGGCTAATTTATAATCGACCTCTGCTCAAAATCTCCTTACTATTAACCCCAGCATTTTCGGGTTTATCCCACCATCTCGGGTTTATCCCATTGGATCGCGTATGCGCGTCATTTGACGCTAGTTAATATTCACAAAATTTTCCACCAATCAAAACGAAGAATTGCCCTTCATAGCCAACTTTGATTTGTTTACGTATCACGCAGGGATGGCAAGGATGCATCCAGCACGCGCGATTGCGGCAATCCCCCTTAATTATTGTCAATGCCGCAAATTATTGATTGTCTTGCGCCCGACATCGCGCAAAAAATCACGGATGGGGCACATTAGGCCAATCTGGGCATGTGCCTGAATACGCAGGAGCTTGCGTCTATTTTTAGATGACACTGTAACCGCTAGATATATATAGCCCTGGTAGCTCCGCCCACTCGCATGCTGCCACAGAATTCGGACAAACACACACACAGTGATTACAACTTTGTGTATTGCGGAGTGTAATTTGTAGATAAATAGAGCATACAGTACAGGTGTTACGCTGGAATATTTCGCAACATAATGGTGACAACAAAACATTGCTGCTATGGCATTGCTGCTATTGGATGGATTTGGGAACGGGTCCCCAAAACCTGCACAAAATCGAGAAAAATGTCAACGCTGGGTACAGAACTGTGGTCGAAAATAGTTTACCATTGACAATGTTACCAGAGACACCTACATATGTTCGATGCACTTTACCCTGATTTGATCGGCTAATAACATCATGCTCTGCATGATTTTTCATTTTATTTTTAATAATTTAAAGCTGAACACCCCCTATTATTACATAGAAAACATAACCTAATATAAGAAAAAAAAAGAAAAGAAAAAAAACAACTAATAATTTCCCCCAACAAAGTTAGGTTTATATACGAGAAATAAACACCTTTACATTACTGGGACGCCAGTAGTCTAATGGTCTCACCGGTGTGACATTTGCCACGTTTATTCACTTCAGCTGCTCTACGCATTCTAGCGGATGGGAGGTAATGACGAGGAGGGGTCCTCGGTAGACAGTCGTAACACCTCGCTAAGCCTAAAAAAGAAAAGAGATTTAAAGCGCCAAGGCCAGAAGGGTTTTGCCGGCGCGAGTTCGAGCCTCGGGTGGGGTCTTTTTCATTATTTATTTCGCCGGCCTTTTTTTTTTCTTACACGGTAGTGGGGACGAGTTTTTTTACGTTTTCGTCTGTGAGAGGTTCAAATTTGTTGAAGGCGCGCTCCTTAGTCCGAATAGTATTTTTTAAATCTTGATATCTAGACATCTCTTCCACTACCAATTCAAATTCAGCGTCTGATATATTGTTATCGGCTAAAGCTTTAGTCACGATAACGTCGATGATGTTTTTCTTAGACCTCGCGAGAACCGCTATTCGATCGTGCTTTCTGCTCTTTGTTTCTAGTTTTCTACCCACTAATCTGGCAGTCATACAGAGCAGCCCAGCCACAGTGGCTACCCCGCTCAAAGCTCCAGCGACAGGCACAGCCACGACTGTGGACAACAAGGCCACGCTTCCAGCCCCACCCATTATAGAAACGGACGATAGCAAGGTGCTCACCCCCTCCGCTATATTTGCAGGTCGTCTATATTTTTTAGCATTTACCCTCCGAGTTTCCCCCTCTTCTTTTATAATCTGCTGTATCTCGACGATATTTGTCAACCTGAAGTTTGACGGGGTCAAACTCCTATCCCCCAATTCCAATGGGTGTTGAAATAGGATCGGTATGTTTTGGTTGTAGGTTCAACGGTATTAAATGTTCACTCGTCATAAATCAAGTTCAATTAACAATGTTACAACAGTGGAAGAACTCGCTGGGTCAGCGATTTTCGTAACAAAGTTCATAACACTACCTTCGGAAACTATAATTGGATTGTCACCGGCGAACAAAACAATCGCTGACCTCTGTCCAGCGTGTTTAGTGACTCCAATCGCCCGTTCTTCCCCATCCAGTACGAGATTTACGGTGACCGCGCCAACAGATTTACCCTTAAAATTAACCGAGCAGACCGCCATTCGTAGAAGCGTACCGGGAGTTGTCATGACGTATCCCCCATATATATTGCTCGCGTTGGCGCCGAATGAATATTCATAGATCCCCTCATTCAATGGAACCCGCTCCTCAGCCCAAACTGTTATGACACGTTTTTGTTTTTGCAATGGACGTACCTGCGCAACCACTGCACCCAGTCATTCACCAACTTGCGCAATCGCTGTATGGGCCTCAGAGCGAACCCTCCCAGAGACTTCCTCAAGGATTTTATGAGCGTCTTTACGAACTCGGTTTAGTTTATCGGAATCTTCCATAAGCTCTGTATGGGCCTCTTCCCGAAATTCGGTTATTTTCCCGCCTAGTTCAGTAAGTGTTGCATGATCCTCTTCCCCAACTTGGATTATTTTTCCGCAGAGATCCTTAAGTCCTGTATGTGCCTCTTCACGAACTTGTGCAGTCGCCGTCAGGACGTCTACTCTAAGCTGTGCTATGCTCCTGTGAATCTCGTTCGCGGCCGCCGACATAGTTTTATTGATCAGTAATATGGTTTTTCCGGTAGTTAAAAAATCACCTGTGGGATTGGATCGGGAGTTCCCGTCGGGAACATCATTGTTACTCGGATTCTTTGAATTTATATTCGAAATTGTCAATACATTGGAAGAACTACCTGGTCCGTATATACTCTAATGTTGGTTGTTATAAATTCTATTACGAATTGAGTCTAATTGTTTGAATTCATTTGAAATTTCTAGGACGACCGAAATCGGGTAATATTTCTTCAACTCTCTCGCTTGATCATCAAGAATAGACCGTCAATTCGTGGATATGTCCCGATTCCAAAACTTTCATCTCGGGGCATGGGAAGTCTAAGGTCACAGTCTCCCCAAAGAAACAATCACTGGCTTACACGGTTTTCAGTAATGTGCTGGGAGATCCGTCTAACGTGTTGTACGATGTGTTCACCCGATCCAGGTGCACCATGAGAGTTTTTGTAAAGGCAAAATCCACCGGAACGTCACCGATGTGCTCACCAGAGACAAACAATCTTTCATTTGCGGAGTATATCGTTCTAAAACCGAGTCGAGTACCAAACGCCGGGGAGATCCTTATCCGGCTGTCTGGGACGATCGTCATTGTTGTGAGCCCGGAAGCCTTCGAGATTGTGAGGTTGACTCTACCGTCAAGCTCTGAGGTGACAACATCTTTGAGCTGTCTAAAACTCCAGTCCGGGAGGCAGCTTTACACTTACTTGGCGTCCATCCTTCACATAGTAAAACCCTTCGCTGAAGCCGGCCCGCCGTTTTCCGCAGCAGTTGTCGATTGACATCTGAAGTTTACAACTCTCTTTTTGAACATTAGTGATAGTAGCAAACATAATAATATATTTAAATGGATACCAAGGCATTTAGCTTCAATTCAAATGCAAAGTACGCGGCTGGGGGAGTCTATTACACTAAGGCTGGGGCTCCCCGGCTGGTGCACCCCACTATCCAAGTTAGCGGCGGAAAAGGCTATCAAACCAACTTTCCCGATGTATTTGAACAATATAGGCTGCCCAAGATTACTACCATGGAGGCCATGAACGGGTGGAAAGCAACACCGATGCAGTTTTGGCAGAATCAGCTCAACTTAGCCGTATGGTGCGCAACAGCCGGATGTGGGGTTTCCTCTCAGGACCATCTGGCCGCGGAGGATCCCTTCTTGAGGGCCGTTTACAACTTTCACGCATATTACACTATTAGGAGTATTCTCAAAGAACAGATAATCTCTCTGCCGCATGACGCCGGCTGGAATCCCATTTCCAGCGCAAGCGACCGTAGGGCGTTCGAAAAACTGTGTAACGAATTTGGGGTACCAAAAGACGCGGACTGGCGCCAGAAAACATTTCCTACCAGCACAGGCCTTGGGGACGTTCTCATTCAGGGCCAGTCCGGGAATTGGACGCAGACTGATTTTAGACACGATCACTCCGGCGACCACATCGTCAGTCGGAACGCCGGGAATTTTGACCCCGCGACGATGACCTTCGGGCCGGAAGTGTCTGGAGGTCGGCACTGTGGCGTCTCATCCTGCAATTGGTTACCGAGCTCACGTCGATTACATACAGCAGGCTGCTGAGGTCCAGGACGGGTTGTGTACATTGTTAGATAAGGGTCTGGGGTTCACGCAGGCCGGGGTTATTCGCCTCAACGACTCCATTCGCACATACGTCTGGGCCATCCTCGGCGCACATGCGCAAACGCTCAGTTCTATAATAGGAGTTGGGAAGGCGTTTGACGCACAAAAACAGTTCTTGGCAAATGTGGAGGCCCCATCTCATCTTCAGTGAACCTCTCGGCGGCGATCACGCGGTATCAAAGCGTTTTGAAGAAGGCCCACACCCCAGTAGACTATGTATTTGGAATAGGTCTTTATATGGCGCCGAGCAATATGATACTACGAGACGCCCCGGTTGACGGTTACAAAAATGAGATAATCGCCACCGTCAATCAAAAAATCTGCCACAACGGGAGCATGAACACGGGTATCATCAACCCCCCCCCCCCACCCCAAGATGCTCAGGAGTGGAGTTGGAAGTGGAACCGATTTCATAAAAACGCAAGCACCCACCCCACCACGAAGCACACCATCAAGTCCCTTAGGAAGTAGGAGACCGGCGATCGCCACGATTAAAGCCCAAGCATTCTCGGCGAGCCATCCGGCCGTTTTTGATAATATAGATAACAAGTAGGAGACGAGACCCCCGAGCAGTCCAGGCAGCGCGGCAGCCGCCTTTCCGGCTAATTTAGCCAGGATACTGGCGAAGGCTTTTAGATGCTGTTTTACCCACTCCTTGGCTCCGCCGGATGGCGCGGGTGCTGGCGCTGGTGCTGGCGCGGGTGCAGCCGCCGCACCGCCAGTGATAGCTAGAACTATGGTCGATATAGTCATGCCGAGAGCTGTGAGGATGATTATTATTGTGACGCCCTGCTCTCTGAACAGAGTGCGAAGACGCTCACCGAGTGTCGTCTCCTCGTGCGGAACCCTTGAGATTGTTTCGCGGATCCGACTTATTTGGGCGCGGAGAGCCTCACGGCAAGCCGATGCAGCCTCCAAGCGAGCTGCTCTTTCATCCCACAATGACCGCAGGCGTTCGGTGATCCGCTCTGTATATTCTCTATCACCACGGGCTTCCAAAAGTTTTCTTTCTTCTAGCGTGATATGTTCATCCAGCGCCGTGAGTTTGGAGAGGTTATAGACCAATTCGCCCCGGACTGTTTGCATAGCCTTATCGAGTCCCCGGAGTTCGCGAAGAGGTAACGGTGGGTCATCCATCGTGCTAAGTATTCCATCTATCTCGCTTTCGCTGACCTCCATTGTGCGATTAGCGTCGGTGGCTACTCGAGGGACCTCGCTGAGCTCGAGTTTCTATCGCGGCGGCTGTCTTCGCCATCGTTTCGTCTGTAGAATGTAGAGTCTCTACAGCGCTGGCCGGCATAATTGTTTTACCACGCTTCCAATCTACGAATCATAGTTCGTCCCTTACGATTTTGCCACCGCCCCGACTTCCAGCAATGGTGCTCAGCGATAGGGGTTTTCCGGTTATTGTGTTGACTATTGGGACATTTGATGCTTTTAGTCGCAACCCACTACGCATATTAATTTCGAACTTGGAGTAGTCGCGGCCGACAGATGGGACCGCACCTTTTTCAGCCAAACTGTTGTAGTAGTCGTCTACAGCTGTCACGAGTAATTCCTGACGTAACTTAATGGTGTTGGTAAAGCCACCTATTTCCTCGCCGGCTGGTGTCTCTATGAAGGGCGTTTCGTTATCGCTATCATCATCGATGTCATCATCATCGAATGCGTCATCATCATCGACGTAATCGACTCCGCCGAATTCGTCCATGTCGTAACCAGCCATCTTTAACGATGTATTAAAGGAAAAAACATACGGGTTTAATACAGCCGCAAACTCAATCCATACCGCAGACTGCGGGAGCCCCTTGGGGCGAAAGGCGTGAGACAGAGCGTCGCTATTACGAACAACCCATCGACGATCGACCAGAACCAGCAGCTCTTGGTCCGCTTCCCCAACATCGGAGCTAGCGACGTCATTGTGCCGGTAACTGTTCGCCTCGCTTTCACTATTTCGCTGACGTCGACAGACGTGGACCGAACCGTCGTTCAGAACCTGGGTCGCGCCATCGTCAAGAAGACCATGATAAAGATTTCTGGTAATGAGGTGATGTCGATCGACGACAGCGACGTCTACCATTGTTACCAGGACCTGTGGAAGACGGCGCAAGAGCGCGAAAACGCGGTCTATCAGGGTATTGACACCAGCAAAAATAAGAACGTAACAAGACTTACAATCTGGGCTGGTAACAAGGTAGATAACAATGCGAGTGACAACGCGATCGCGGCCGCTTACGGCAACCGCTTCTACATCCCGCTCGACTTGCACATGCCCTACTATCAGTGTGCTTTGGCGGACCGCCTCGAATACGAACTAACGTTCAAGGACTACGGCCGAGTTCTCATAGCCACTGACATGGCATCGACATATACGATCGACAATGTTTCGCTGGAGTACGACATGGTCACGATGCCCGAACTCGCGCGATTGATCAGAACCCAGTACGCCGGGCGCGTTGCCATACTTTACGACCGAGTTCTCCGCCACCGCAAGATGACGAAAGACAAAAGCGACACATTGTGGAATATTAATGTCAACGTACCCGCCCGCTCGATGAAAGGTATACTGATGCTGTTCGAGGAGGGTCGGATCGCGCTCGGGGCTAGAAAAACCGACAAATTCTATAACCCCAAGATCACAAAGGTAGAGGTGACGATCGAGGGAGTCCCCAATCAACTCTATCGCGCGCACCAGCAGTGGGACTAAGCCAGAAAACAGTTTGCTGCCGGCTCTAAGCGCTCCCCGGAGGTTGCCGCGGTTGACAAAGACCTGCAGCTCTCGGACGTCTCCCTCACGCAGTTCCTGACTTCGAAGTACGCGTTATGGCTAGACATGCGAGCCAGCGACGACGACCAAATGCACGGTGGTGGACGCCAAGTTAAGAACGCTAGCGAGGGTGTGACGATCCAGATAGCCAAAGAGGCGGATGGAGCTGGGCCATTGAACGTGTACTTATATGTAATCACAGACGCACAACTCAACATCGAAGATGGTCGATACGTCTCAGCACTCTACTGAATCGAAATCTAAAGATTTAAAATCTCTGGGTTTTACGTCAAATAAAGTTTGTGATGCCCACTCTGCCATAATATGTGGGCAAACAGGATGCGGAAAAACGGTTTTCATCCTGGAATTGCTCGAGGGGTCCTATCGCGATTTATTTCGACACATTGTGATCCTGTGTCCAACTGTGCGGCACAACGAGACTTATCAGCGGCGCCCGTGGATATGGACCGACCCTGAGGTATACGTCGTTGACCCAGGCGACAGGCTTCACGATTGGCTGCGTGGTTTATACCAAAGATTCCAGGGTGAGTCCACCCTATACGTGATTGACGACTGCTCGGCCAAGGTGGCGATGACCAAAAAGAAGGACATGCTCTCCGAGCTCGCATTTTCTGGCCGGCATGCGGGGCAAAGCGTATGGATCTCCACTCAGAAGTACAACGCCGTCCTCAATGATCTGCGCGAGCAAACGAAATGGGTCGCCCTCTTTCACTGCATATACCGAGACTCATTCGATGACTGTCTTCGAGAGAACGACGTCATCCCAATACGCAAGGAGCGCCTGGAGGTTCGACAGATGCTTTCGGAAACTAAGCACGCCAAGCTTCTGCTAAAGACTGATCAACCAACTGCTTACAAAGTAATAAGCGCAGCTTAACGCTCGTTAGTAACTGCTGAGCAAATGCGTAACAATGCTTAGAAATTGCTGAACAATGTTGAGCAATGCTTAACAATGCTTGACAATGCTTAAAAATGCTTAACAATGCTTAACAAATACTTAACAATGCTTAACAATGCTTAACAAATGCTTAACAATGCTTAACAAATGGCGAGCAATGCTCTTAACAATGCTGAACAAATATTGAACAAATGCTGAACAATGAAGAGCAATTGCTGAGCAAATACTGAACAATGTTAAGAATTTGTTGCTCCACTGCGAGTTTTGTTGCGAGCTTTGTTGCGAGCTTTGTTGCGAGCATAACGGTGATCATAAATATCGGATGGTGCGCTTGGCAATATGTTAGACTTATGAGACTAGTCAGAATAGTACACCCAACACAGTTGGAATAATGAACTGCGACGAACTTCTCGATCAGCTAATGGAAGAAACAGTAGCTCCTACTGCCGACACGGTTGGAACTGTCGGCACGACTGCCGACACGACTGTCGGCGCGACTGCCGATACGGCATCTTTCCTGAAAGAAAATGAAAACACGACGCGACGCGAGCGACTAGCTGCGCTGGTTGCTGGGGGACAATAGTAGCAGTATTTCGGTAGGCATCTCTATGTTTGTGGACAAGAAGTCAGATGCGGAGGTCGATAAAATGTATGCGCGATACGAATCTAGGTTAGGTGCGAAAATGACGAAAACTCTTGGATCGGCAGCTATTCATTTGTACGCTGCAGCTGTTAGTATACTTCTCCCTATACCAAACACCGTGGGGTTGATTGGCGATCTAGAGACTGACCCTTTTGTAGGACACACTCTTAGAACAGCCTGCTGCCCACAAGTTTGGAATGTACTTAGCTCCGCTGACAACCGAGTTGACCACGACTAAGCACTGTCAATTTGGACATACATATATGCCCACGAACTATAAGCTCAGAAAATGATGATACAAGACGCACCTGTGCAAGCACCTGTGCAAGCACCTGCGAGAGTGACGGAACAGCTTGCTCCACAGGAACAAGCTCCACATGAACAAGCTCCACATGAACAAGCTCCACATGAACAAGCCTCACAGGAGCAAGCTCCGGTTGCACGACACAAAAACCCAAAAAGACAGGAAGCTGGGCGGGCAGCCCGAAAAGCTAAACGAGATAAAATACTCGCCGAGCTTCGAGAGGCCAAACATTCGTTATTTGTTCCAGCTCCTGAGAGACAGTTTGGGGCAGCAATCTCCGATTGCACAACAGCAAAACATCCGAAGGCAGCTGCAGTTCAATCTCCTGCGGAGCAATCGGTGCAATCGTGGATTGCTGTACCTCCTACCTGGATCATCCCGTGGGTTGTTGGTGGTGGTCTGGCAGTTGTGGGTGTCACGAATCGTAACCGATTATTTTCTGTATCATCCATTAATTGTAACACGGGTCACATAGTCTAGAGCAGTAATCGAATATTCTAGTACAAGACGGCCGAATAGGTATTGGTGTGTGAAATATCGCCCGTGGAGTACACCGCTGGAGAGAATAGCGTTTTATCCGAAACCGCGCACGGACCACCAGTATTGGATTTTGCACTGGTCGTATCTGGGTGATCTACACTGTATATGCAGACTTAGACGCTAGCCTAATTACCTAGTAAGTCATACATATTTATGACTGAAGTATTTCAGACTAATTCACCAGATATTTCATGAGCTACACTGACTGTCAGATCATTAGTCCACTTACGTAAAATTGTAAGCCAAATGTGGGCACATACGTTTTACATTGACAAGCAGACTACATGGGATAGTCATGCACTAGGGTGGGGGTATATATTCGTTGTAGCACCATATATTATCAGTCGGACATTCAATTTCATTCTTGTGACATTGGAGCGCAAGTTTTTCACTGGGAATTGGTGAGTACATATGTTGTTGTTACTTTCTAATGCTGCCATTTAAGTCTGAATCTTGCCAAGACCGGCAATTCTACGCAGTGTTATCGTATCCTCGATAATACTGCACTATTTAATTTACCTGAGTTATTTGGCCCCGTTTCGACCAAACGCTTGGTCAATAAAAGCCGTATCGCATGTATCCGCTGATGTAGATTATCTCCCTTAATCAAATATTATTGATTCATTAATTCGTCGTGCTTACGTGTAAATAATAACGATTACAGGACTGGCATGTAGGAGCATTCCGTGAGTATTGTAATGGCATATTATTCTCATGTATTTTGTTGCATGTCACTCTGACTAATTGCATTAGCAATTTATTGTATTTGTAAAACGAAGGGCGAACTCGATTGAAATGTTCACTAACATTAGCCATGCATTTTATGTTACGATTCAATCGAATATCAGTCTGCGCCCTGTACAATACATGAGAATATTGCCAATTTTAACATGTCACAATTGTAACGTGAATTTTCTGGACGACTTTCATTACTCTATGGGGAAATACATGTTAACTCCTAACCCAGTCGTCTGTACATTCATTTTAGTAAGTCATATTACGTTCGCAGTGTGTTGTAAATATTGTAAATGCTATTGCGATGAGATGGGCCCGATCAGACAGTTCTGCTCTAAGTGCACTGATCTGTGACTAGTATTGAGACTATAATCATGTTACATTCTGGTAACAACACCGTTGGTGTTTTGTAGTCCCAGCCAGTACACCAGCCAGTACACCAGCCAGGCAGCCAGCCAGTCAGCAACGAGCGACGGCACGTCCCTACTTTGTGTCTGCGTAATTCAGTACGCAACACAGAGTTATTTACTTATTCTGGAGTCCATGACACGATACCGTGTGTTAGCGGGGTCTCTGCTCCGCGTGGACCAAGGGCGTAATCGAGTGGGGCATATTCCGGTGACGTCAAAGGACGTGAAGAATCGATAGGGACGTTCACCGATGCGTTATGGACCCCATCCGCCCAAGTAGGCTCAGTATCTCCTAAGAACCTGTAACTTTACGACGTTATTATAACGTCACTCCCTTCATGGCGGTAGCCGGAGTTGTTTAGATGATCTCTAACATTGGATATTTATCCAGATTATGATGACGTTTACTTTTGACTTTACCTACCTTTTCCAGAATCGAGGATGTGCCTTGGTTGTGCAAGGGTCTGTGGCGGTGGCTGCTAGGGGACGTTGTCCGTACTGACATATTCATCTATTGTTTGTGTTTATCATTTATGTAAATATATCATACTTGTAAAAAACATAACTTGTTGTCTCTGTCCACAACGTGCTTGGTGTTCCGTCCCTTCAGTAGACTAGCTCGGTGTCACCCTGGTGTGACAGTGGGCACCGTGTGTGTGTGGAACTACCTTTCGAAACAACCAGCCGCGGTTCCGAAGGAAGTTCCGAAACCGATTGCGCCACATTTAAACATTGATCGCGATCCCTTTTATATGTAATAATGACTATATGTAATGGCTGAATACCATAGTAAAATGATAGTGAATGCGGTTTATCACGCCATGGTGATATCGGGTCTCAGTATCGGGTTTGCTCGACTATCAAAGATGACCTTCGGAGGGCCCGCTCCCAAATTGGACATGGCCGCGCGAGACGTATGTCTCGTGACCTTAGATGTAGCGGCAGCAGTTGGGACCCAAGAGTATCTAGTTAAAGCTGGAATTATAATTAATATATGGAAATAATGGCTTCGATCGCAATACTCGTAGTTGGTGCGGTGACGAACGCATTGGCGTTCAGCGGTAGCAAGTATTTATTCTCGAAATTGGGAAACTCGGACTTGGATGAGGAGCGCAAGCGTCAGTATTTAGCTGTAGAACAACTTAAGATCGCAGAAGAAGCATGGTCAAAACAATGAACCGCCAGTCTGGACGCGATCAACGAAGATCTTCGCCGCGAGAATCACTCCGTGCAAACTTTCCAGGACGTTGACGACGCCATGAGCGAGTACGAGCGGGCATATCCGCAGAAAGGTCTCGCGCCGCTGGATCCCGAGCGACAACTTTCAGATTTCTATGTACCGTCAGAGGCCCAAAAAGACCGCGAGATCGCGTTCATCGTCGTGGGGATGGTTGTGACAGGTCTCGTCAGCTACTATATTGGAAAAGCAATAAGCAAAAGCAATAACCAAAAGCAATAAGCAAAAGCAATAATTATTTTAAAAAACTTTTTTAAATAATATATATATACATATATATAGAACGATGTTAGTTGACGAGCTTTATTACGCTTTGATCGATGTAGGCTACACGGCCCTTAAACACCGTTTAGCTGGCGCAAAGCGGCCACCCTTTCCGCATAACTGATGTTAGATTCCTCCGAGTTCCTTCAGAATTCGGACGAAAAAGCGGCCACCCTTTTCGCAAAACGGATGTTAGAGTCCTCCGAGTTCCTTCAGAACTTAACCGGCAGCTGCAGCGAGACTTCCAACGAAGGTTTAGTATCGACGACGCAGTTACCGAACGATCTGAAAAAAGCCTGTTGGTGTTGGAGACTGTTCGAACTACTAGAATACCTCGCATACGATGGACACGCGCAAGCTTGATACCAAACTATCGGTTCGCCTAGTGCGCAAGCTAGCGAACACATACTACAGCTCCCGCGGCTACTGGAAGGGACTCATGGCCATCAAGAATCTCGCGGCGGCGACCAATGTTTCCGAAAACGCAGCCAAGGAATGGCTCAAGAAGCAGGCCATCTGGCAGATCAATTTGCCCGCGCCTCACAATATTCCGCGCCCGAAATTCGACCTGCCGGTGCCGAACTAAGTCCACCAATCGCGTCGGTCGCAAGACGTACAAGTACGCACTGACAATCGTTGACGTAGCGAGTCGCTATAATGTGGCTGAGCCACTGGCCACAAAAGAGTCTAAGGAGGTGGCCGAGGCTCTTTCCCGAATATATAAGAGGAGCCCTCTCAAATGGCCGAATCTTCTCCAGGTCGATCCCGGCCGGGAGTTCATGGGCGCGGTCTCTGATCTATTGGCTAAACACGACGTTTCTGATAGACGCGGCCGCGTCGACATCCACCGGAACAAGGGATCGTGAAGCGGTTCAATCTAACCCTGGCTGAGAGGCTATTCAGGCACCAATATGCCAAAGAGCTTGTAGACCATCATACGCGATAGACCGAGTTGGTTACCAGCCTGCCCGCTGTGGTCTCTGCACTGAACGGCGAGGTGACCAGATTGATCGGTAAGAAGCCCGTAGATGCCATGAAGTCTAAAAAGGTGTCGCACAAACTATTCGCCCTCTCGCGCGGGCTACCCGTTGGTTTAGCGGAGAAACGACTTCCATCGGATGTTGCCGTCCGGTACCTCTATCAACCGGGAGAGCTCGAATGTGGTCGCCGCCGCGCGACTGATCCCGTGTATATCATCTGGATCGATCTATTACCAAACCCGATGATCCCGTGCTCTACTATTTGGATGATGGGCCATCGCGCGGGTTTGTTCGCGAAGAACTTCTTGCGGTGCCTTCTGACACCCAGCTACTCCCAGATCGTCCGTCGTCATAGTCAGTCAGGCTCTCGTCAGAACTGGTCCCATTATAAACAAATTATGAGAAAATAAATAAATAGAGCCAATTTTGAATATACACCCAATTGAAGGAATACAACCTCTGTTTATAATTATTAATTAATTTCAGTTTTTGAGAAAAGTATATTTGCTATTATATAGCACTACAAAAATTATGAGAAAATAAATAAGTAGAGCCAATTTTGAATATAACCTCTCTTTATAATTATTAATTAATTTCCGTTTTTGAGAAAAGTATATTTGTTATTATATAGCACTACAAAAACGATGTCTGTCACAAAAAAATATGAGGCTGACAATTATCTCACACCTACCGATTAGTGAGGTAGTGTCTAGCCCAAAGCCCACCAAACCAAAAACCCTCTCCACCAAACCAAAAACCTCAAGAGTCCCACCGAAAGTGCGACAATTAAGGACGGAAGCAACCAGATTAGGAATATCATTTCCCGCCCAGGCTAAGGAGAAAGGTCTAACCAAGTTGCTGAACGAAGCGAAAAACGAAGAATTTATGAAACGGTTTTCCCGAGCGTACAAGCGGGGGGCCTTCAACAACCCAATGAGTCTGAGCTTACAACTTAAAAAGGGAGAAACCCTAGCCGCGGAGGCTGTTGTAAGCCTTAAAGTCAAATCGGGAGTCCGCCACGGAAAAAGGAAACCCAAAACCACACTGTTACGACTGATACTATCCGAAGGAGATGATCTGCTAGAGGATTTCACTCACGACAAGGAGATAACGGTTAAAGGTAGGCGCGTAATTACGATAAAGATAAAACGCGGGACACAACAAAACATAACAGAAATATTAATGGAGGCCGTCGAGCCTGTGTTAAGCATGTAGTTTCTATTTGAGACACTCATTTTCCTACAAACTAGCACACATGGAACACACAGATAAGAAGGGAAATCCTAAAACGATCCGGAAGCCCCCGGTTAAGAGAGTATAAGGAGGTGTGAGAGTGGATAGAAGAGCAAGAGGAAACAAGGCTAAATATCGATAAAATTGAGAGACCCAACACAAAATGGACATTTATCAAGTGGGTAGGGGTAGAGCTTAAAATATTGTTTTCATCTACCGTGAGTGATGGGGGGATGAGTTCCTCAGAAGTTGCGGGAGGCCCCCTTCCCGACCGGCTCCGTCACAGAAAGGTGTTAAACGCACTAGATAAATTCAACGACAACCTCTGTCTATTTAGGTGTATTTCACTCCACACAACCGACCTGCGCGTTGACCGCTGCCATGGGAAAACCCAACAACTCACTGCGGAGTATTCTGATTTCTGTAAACAAAAAGGGTGGAAACCCCCAACCGGGACTATACCCTTTGAGGATATAAAAAAGGTGGAAGAATGTTTGAAAATGAGGATAGAAGCGTACGAGCCCACAAAGGACAGCACCTGGTTTTTAAGAAAAACTGGAAAGAAGAAAATGAAGGTGGGTATTTTTAACAACCACGCGTTTTTAATTACTGATATAAACAAGACCACCAACACATACTGCTGTTACGACTGCAAACAGAGGTTCACCAAATCCAGCAATCTGAAACGCCACGCCACCACTTGTATGAGGGGGGGAGACCCAAGTTGTTTGTAAAGGTGCCCAGATAGACCGCCCAGCGTCCGCTTTTGAAAAAGCTTTTCGCCCAAGATCTCACGCTAGTAAGAAATCCATAACCTGGATCAATTCTTTCCCAGGGCCTCACATTCACACAGCCCGGTGTGGGCACGGAGGGGAGAGATTAGTAGCGGGTGCTCCAGTCGATAGGTTCTGCGCCGAAACGGGAACCATTTACCAATTTCACGGCAATTTCAATGGCACGGCTACCCTGTGCATTATAAATGGGGAGTTCAAAAACTAAGAAAAATTAAAGAGAGAGACGCGGAGATTGCGAAGGAGTTTACATTAATTTATATTTGGGAATGTGAATATACCGGGCCGGTTACCCACTCGCCAGACCCCCAACAACCCTTTACCCCCACCAGATAGTTTACGATTGTGAAGCCTGTCAACCAAAAGAGAAGACGACAACAAAAAAAGTGAGGGGGACAGCTTATGCAACAAAATAACTCACATATGCGACACATACCCAGCCAAATTAGTTGCTATGTTCATAGAAGACCTACGGGAGAGAGGAAAGGTAATCAGAGAAGAAGTCGGAAGGCAGTACAGACCCACCGATATGGATAGGCTCCCCACAACCCAACAGCGGGAGATTAATAAATGGATTGATCAAGTCCCTGTCATTGGATTTAACTCGAGCCGGTATGATATACATCTCATCAAGAAACACCTGGTGGGGAGACTCGCCGACACAACATCAAAAGTTTTAGTGGGGAAAAAAAATCAACGCCACTATATTTCTATTCACTCCAGAATTTAGATTTCTAGATGTTTTACTCTGTCTAGGGCCCGGGACCAGCTACGGCGATTGGATAGAAGCCTACGACTGCGAGACACAAAAGTGGTTTGACTCCCCCAAAAAGTTGGAGTATCGGGGCTCCCACCCCTCAAACACTGGGGTTCGAAACTCAATCCTAAGAAAAATATAACCCCAAAAGCGTTGAACACGTGTAAGGGGATTTTCCGAGATAGGAAAATGAAAACGCTTAGAGATTGGCTGCGGTATTACAACGATTTGGATGTATATCTCCATTATTAGAAGCGCTTGGAAAGATGTGTAGTTTTTTATAACGACAGAGGAGTGGACGCTTTCAAAGACGCGGTCACACTTCCCGGGGTAGCGCTGCAGAACCTTCTTAGGGGGGACAATAAAAGAGCACGTAAAATCGTACAAAACCAAAGAAAGCATAGCGGCTGCCGCCAAATGCCCACCTCTGTACACCCCAGACGGGGAAACCTACTACATGCTAAAGGGGGCACTGGTGGGGGGACCCTCAATAGTGATTTCACGATACGCGGAAGCCGACGCGTTAAAAATTCGCCCCAACAAGGATGGAGCGGGAAAAACGTGCCAAGCGGTTTTAGGGTTTGACGCGAACGCCCTGTATCTATCCACATTAAATAAGGAGATGCCGTGTGGGAAGGAAACTATAAGGCACATAGAAAACCCCACCCGAGATCTGGACAAGTTTTCTAAGAATTTTTTGAAGGGGGATTTGTTTGGGTTTGCCGAGGTGGATATGGAGGTTCCACACAATTTGCGAGGCAAATTTTCAGAGATGGCCCCACTTTTTATCAACCGAGTAGTTGAGGAGGAGGAAGTGCCAGAGCATATGTTAAAATATCTTCAGGACACGGGGAGAAAACGAGGAACGGGCAAGCAACTAGTAGGGGGGCTGTCTGCCCAAAAAGTGTTACTCTATGCCCCACTTCTAAAGTGGTATATAAAACACGGGTTGGAAGTAACGGCGATGTACAGGACCCTGGATTATCAATCTGGAAAACCTTTCGAGTGGTTTGTTAAAGAGGTTACAGAGGCGAAGAGAACCGGTGATGTCGAAGAAAGCAAGGCCTTGAAAGGAGGGATAATGAAACTGTTAGGGTATTCATTTTGTAGTAAGATGATAGAATCTCACGAGGGGCACCTCAATACAACATATACGAAAGACGAGAAATGTGTAGACAAAGCGTTGAGATCTGCATTCTTCCACAATCTGGAGGAGATTGGCGACGCGTACGAGATATCTTCCAGAAAAGTTAAGGCTGTTATGACTAGACCATTTCACTGTGGAATAGCCGTGTATCAGCTAGCAAAATTGAGAATGTTGGAATTCTACTACAATTTTCTAGACAAGTATCTGCACCGGGAAGATTTTGAACTAATACAAATGGACACAGACAGCCCAGTGTGAAACCGCCACCCAAAACGAACAACGACGAAAGCCTTGACACAACGGTGAAACCACGGCTGCGGGGAGAATACGAGAAAGAGAAACGCAGGTAGTCAGCTAGGGATGAATGGAGCAAAAGAGAGCCAGGACTTTTCAAGATGGAGTTTCAGGAGGTTCGCGCCATAGCTCTATCCAGCAAATGTTACTTTGTGGAGAAACTACCGGAGAAAACGGAGGGAAGAGTAAAACATTCCGCCAAGGGGCTGTCTTACAAACTGAACCCTCTCAACTGGGGGCGATATAAGAAAGCGTTGAATTGGGGAAGGCAGAAAGATATTTCCAAGGGCTGGCATGACATGTGTAAAAATGGAGGTTTCAGAATGCGGGACGGGGTAATGAAGACATACTGTCAGAGAAAGTTGGGGCTATCCGCATATTAAGATAAACGAAGGACACTACCAGATGGAATACACACAGAGCCGTTAAATTAGTATTCGCCGATGGTAGTTGAACACCTGATCCAATCGGGGACTGATTTTAAGTTTGGGGGAATAGGTAGTTGAAACCATTGCAGATCGGGGACGGATTTTAGGTAGCCGAAAACCAGTCCGGATCGGGGATGGATGTTATTTTCTCACAGAAGAGGTTTTTGTTGACTGGCTTTTCACGTTTACTCACGTTTTTTGTATATATAACCCGTCCCTGGTCTGTGAGCTATCGTGGTATAATTATGACTCCCTATATACTACTAATGCCATAAGCCGTAATTTTCCAGCCACATACATGCATAGAGATCAGGAGTCAGACTAGCCACAATTGCCATAAGCCGTATTTTCAAGCCATGTATAAAGATCAGGAGTCAGACTGGCCACAATTGCCAGAAACCCCAATCCTCCAACCACATGTAGAGATCAGATTCAATCTTCCAGCCACATATAAAGATCAGGAGTTAGACTGTCAATCTTCCAGTCACACAAATGACATAAGCTTCAATCCTCCAGCCACATATCAAGATTGGTAGCCAATTTCACCAACATTGCTAAGTAAACTTATCTACACTTAGCACTTTGTGGGTGTAATTATTATTTGTACTGAAATGCATTATTTCATATATAACAAATAACTTTGTACTTGATTATTAAAATTATGCAGAAGTACATGTATTATACTGTATTTATTCCATTATCATTAAATGAAAAAAATTATACATAATTTGAAAATTGCTCCCTCAAAGTACACTTAGCAAGATAAATGTAGTTAGTGATTTTGGTGAAATCAGCTACAAGCGTCAGACTGCCCACATATGCCATAAGTGCATATCACTATCACTATTGCTATCACTAAGCTAATCCCCTGGCTGGCAGCGTTGATAATACAAGGTGATCGCTGGCGAGAAACAAATCACCTGATGACGTTTCAAAAACAAGGCGAACGCCAGGAAGTGTCTCGCCCACTAAACAAGGTTATCACCACAAAGGTCAAGGTCGGTCCAGATATGAGTAATTCCAAAATTATTGATATGAAGGTCATGGTCACACAATGACACTGGGTGAATAGCCATCAATGTGAGGAAGCTATTGATAAACTTTGGTAATGATCCATCAACGTTAAGAATCTACTGATGAGGTGGTATTTAATATTTGGACGTACGTCCAAAATTATTGACACAAAGGTGAAGGTCACCTGTGAGGAAGTTAGTGATGAAGTTTGCTAATGATCCGACTGACGGATCGAGAGATATGCAATTTTTTTTTACTTACGTCCAAAATGTTTTATTATTTGACGACGGAATTGCGAATGCTAGGTCTTATTTTCCACTTTCGTGGGTGAGACTTAAAGTGCTTTTAAGGTAAGAAATTGAAATCAACGATATTATTCTGCTGTCTACATTGGTAAATTGAAACAAACAGGATGGGGGTGGGGGCATTTGTTAGTATAATCAACTTACCCTTCCAAGAACTTCAATGATTGCTACATCCCGGACCGAGTCACGAACAAACTGATTGTTGATGGCGCCGACCGTCGATTGTATCATGGAGTGGGACTGTCACTGCACGCAACTTCACAAAGACTGAAATAGGTCACAATACCTGGTTATACCCTTTGCTATAGCTGCACATTTTTCGCTGTATATGCAATAGGTTGCACTATATCGCAATAATCTGCAGGGCGTTGACATTAATAGTTATATAGTTATTGAGAGACAAATGTACAATATAAGAAAACAATATTATCATGAACTTGTCGAAAATTTAAATAAATGTTGCGCATCGATTAATCATAAGGAAGCTATATACCAAGTTTCAGGTCAGGTGTGTAGTTAGTACGGTTTAAAAATGTTACGACTTGCAAACCAAAATTGGTGTGTAGCTAGTACAATTTAAAAAATCCAAATAAACTGTGCGCATCTACTCATCATAAGGACGCTACATACCAAGTTTAAGGTGTGTAGCTAGTACAAGTTAAAAGTTTTGCGACTTACAAGCCAAAATTGGAAAATTCTAAGTCGAAAAGGGGGAGATAATCCATGACCCCGGGTTCAAATAAAAAATCGAAATAAACTTTGTGCATCTACTCATCAGAAGGAAGATACATACCAAAAGGGGGAGATAATCCATGACCCCGGGGTCAAATAAAAAATCGAAATAAATGTTGCGCATCGACTCATCAGAAGCAAGCTACATACCACGTTTCAGACATACAAGCCAAAATTGGAAAATTCTAAGTTGAACAGGGGGAGATAATCCATGACCCCGGGGTCAAATAAAATATCAAAATAAATGTTGCGCATCGACTCATCATATCATGTCATATAGAAGCTACATACCAAGTTTCAGGTATGTAGTTAAGGTACGGTTTAAAAGTTTTATGACTTGCAAGCCAAATTTAGAAAATTCTAAGTGGAAAAGGGGGTGATAATCCATGACCCCAAGGTCGAATAAAAAATAGAAATAAAGTTTCGCATCTACTCATCATAAGGAAGCTACTTACCAAGCTTCAGGTGTGTAGCTAGTACAAATTAAAAGTGTTACAACTTACAAGACAACATTGGAAAATTCTTAATCGAAAAGGGGGAGATAATCCATGACCCCGGGATCAAATAAAAAATCGAAATAAACTTAGTGCATCTACTGATCAGAAGGAAAATACATACCAAAAGGGGGAAATAATCCATGACCCCGGGGTCAAATAAAAAATAAATATAAATGTTGCGCATCTACTCATCCGAAGGAAGATACATACCAAAAGGGGGAATAATCCATGACCCCGGGGTCAAATAAAAAATCGAAATAAACTTTGCTTAACTACACATCATTAGGAAGCTACATACCAAGTTTCAAGCGTGTAGCTAGTGCAATTTAAAAGTTTACAAGCCAAAATTGGAAAATTCTAAGTCGAATGGTGGAGATAATCCATGACCCGGGGGTCAAATAAAAAAATGGAAATAAACTTTGTGCATCTACTCATCATAAGGAAGCTACATAACAAGTTTCAGGTCTTTAGCTATTATGTTTTAAAAGTCTTAAGACTTACAAGCCAAAGTTCAAAAATTCTTAGTCAAAAAGCGGGAGAAAATCCATGACCCGGGGGGGGGGGGGTCGAATAAAAAATCGAAATAAATGTTGCGCATCGACTCATCAGAAGCAAGCTACATACCAAGTTTCAGGTGTGTAGCTAGTACAATTGAAAAAAAATTACGACTTACAAGCCAAAATTGGAAAATTCTAAGTTGAAAAGGGGGAGATCATCCATGACCCCGGGGTCAAATAAAATATCAAAATAAATGTTGCGCATCAACTTATCATAAGGAAGCTATATACCAAGTTTTAGGTATGTAGTTCAAAATTCAAAACTTCTAAGTCAAAAAGTGGGAGATAATCCATGACCCGGGGGTCGAATCAAAATCGAAATAAACGTTGCGCATTAACTCATCATAAGAAAGCTAAATACCAAGTTTCAGGTGTGTAGTTAGTACGGTTTAAAGGTTTTACGACTTGCAAGCCAAAATTGGAAAAGTCGAAAAGGGGGAGATAATCCAGGACCCCGGCATCAAATAAAAAATCGAAATAAACTTTGTGCATCTACTCATCATAAGGAAGATACATACCAAGTTTCAGGTCTTTAGCTATTACGGTTTAAAAAATACAAGTTACAAGGCAAAATTCTAAGTGGAAAAGGGGGAGTTAATCCATGAGCCGAAGCAGTTCGGTCCAAAAATGGCTTATCTGATGGGGAAAGGAGAACGATCTATAGATCGTGCTGTCAAGTTGAGCTAAAAGTGTGAGGTGAGTAGAAATGCTATTATTACCATCTCATCTGCGCGTTTTTAAATATAGCTTAGAAAATCTCAGCTCTACGGATGTGTTTTACTATTTCATCCGTCTGTTATATTTTCTGTATCCGTGAGAGCTGAGACCCTTATACTTATAGTGTAAAATTTAGTCACAATAACAGCCCAATTTGTCCTGGTGTTTTGCTACACAAATGGGAATAAAAGGATAACCAATGTCAAACTATGTATACCTACATGTGTATTATTAGTCTATGAATGTTTTAACATGACCATGATGACTGTGAAGTGTTAAAACTTCTCACTCGTCAGACTGTGTAGCAAAACGCCAGGACAAATTGGGCTGTTATTGTGACAAAATTTTACACTATAAGGGTCTCAGCTCTCACGGATACAGAAAATATAAAAAACAGATGAAATAGTAAAAGTCATCCGTAGAGCTGAGATTGTCTAAGCTACCTTAGGCATGTTAAATACTGCATTAAAAGGATAAGAAGCCAAAGAATAGATTCCGGCCACAGTTTTGCCCCTTTCTTCCAAGTTCCACTGACTCGGTCATGACACAGGGCTACTAAATAAGTACTCTGTAATGCAAATCAATACTCATTGTAACAATCATTACTGTGTGTTACAAGTGGGTGGGGTAATATTCAATGTTGACTGAGTGTGATTCACGAATACGTACTCGGGTACTATGGAAGGTAATATCCGCCATAATTCTATGTGATTTGATGCTTGCGTGCTGATGACATTACAACTTATATTCATGTTATTTCATTCGTCCTTTGTATTTATTACATTTGAAATCTGCTTGTTGTAATTGTATTTATCTTTCTTACATATCCATTCTGCTGATTGCTTTGTTCATTCGTCTTATTTACATTACAATTATTGATACGTCCTTATTCGTGTCCCTGTTTTATTGCACTAAGCATTTGCAAAAGAAAGTAAAAACAAAGAACTTAGCACTTTTAATAAGGCCGAAAGCAGTAAGGAAAAAGCCGCAGGAAGTAAGCATCAAGCCACAGTCCGAAAGCGGAAAGCCGCAAGCAGAAAGCATCAAGTCATAAGCCGAATTACGCAATCAATATTGGTGATATAGTGCCTCATTATGACGCCAGATGGCACTGCTGTCAATGTTAGGAATCCTCCGACGAATAAATAATAGTACGAGATGTGATTGGCTGTTTGAGGCAGACCTTCAATGCCGGTGTTGATGTAAGATTTCACCCACAAATTATCACAGCATAGGTTAGAAGACACCAAATAGTTTTACTATATACTGTAACCGAATACCCATCCAATAAGGCCAGTCTCTCCTACTTTCACTATTCGTATGGATGTTGTGCGACCTACTTGTACATGACCTGCAGCCGGTCTGTACTGGTTCTGCATGAATTAAACAATAGGTTTACTTACTCCTAAGAAAGGAAAATCCAACCTCGTCATGTCCCCCAATATTGTTTACATTTTTTTTGGCCACGGAAACTCTGTTTACATCACATGACCAACATATTCCTCAAGTGAACCTGGGTAGTAATGGATCAAGATTTTCAAGCAAACTGTGTCAGTGACCTCAAACCACCCGCGCGATTTTGTTCATACCGGACTACTTTTACCGTCTTGACGATTTCGCACCATTTATTATTCTCTAACCTATATTAACTAAATTGCATATGTATGTATGGTGTTTGACTTATTAATGTGTTTTATACATACACGTATCCGCATAATTAAATTGCATATGTACGTAATTGAAAACAATCATATTTGTTATAGTAAGTTACACATATGGTAACTTACACAGGTTGACTGTCAAACTGGCCCGTTACCGATGCAAACCAATAACCGTCCGGGATCAGACTAAGGTGGGCCACCACCATTGATTTTCCATAAAACACTAACCCGTTGCGACACATTTTGCTATTCTCTGCTACTTTCATTTTTCTTATGGATGTTGTGGGACCTAATTTCCAATAACCTGCACACATTCTGCTCTGGATCTTGACTAATTAAAATAGAGATTTAATTATTGTTGAAGCTGGGGTCCCATCTAGTAGGTACAAACTTTTCTTTATGGAACTTAAATAAGTGTATAATTGAAACTAGTCCACCACTTTTAAAAATTACGAGTGCCAGCTACACAGATATAATTATTTAGTAATCTTTAATGTACTCATAGAGACTCACGGTGGTATCAAGCTAGTTCCATATGCAAATGATGTTATATCAACTAAATGCTGAATAATTATTTTTATCGACATATCATAAAGTATGATATTGCACATCAAAAAATAAATAAATGGAATAAACAGTTGCTCCCGTTATCATTTTAAGGAATCCCGGTTATCGCCCCTGATATCAAACTGGCATTTCGCGTTTGATATAAAAAATGTCAATAATAATGCCAATTAGTACGTCTGGAAATGGTAATAATTTTGCCAGAAAAATGTGAGATTGAAAGAATAAAGAAAAACATGTCTCCCTATATTATAACCTGGCATGTACACTCTATGTTTAAGGTTAGAAAAGGGGTGTTTTTTGACACCAGCTTTCAGCATATTTGAAGCATTTAAAAGAAAACACTGAGCCTGTTGGTCACGGGATGTAAACAGAGTTTCCATGGCCAAATACTGTAAACAATATTGGGAGACATGACGAGGTTAGTCCCACAACAACCATTCGAATAGTGAAAGACTGGCTGGGATTCGGTTAAATTATACAGTAAAACTATTTGGTGTATTTTAACCTAAACATGGCGCAACAGAAAAGGCTGCCTCAATCTACATCAACACCGTTAGGGACATGGAACCAATTTACAGAGCAACGCATTGTAGGACGGGTACCAGCATATTAAATCATTTTAGGGAGAACTATTTTAAGTTTTAGCAGCGCACCTGGCGTCATAATGGTTGTTCCCAAATTACTGTTGTAATTGTTGTTGTCAAGGGGCGTGGCTTAGCGAGGTAACAAACCGCATGGCAAAACACAATGCAATAATCAATAATGGAACTCCGGATGTCACTAAGAATGAATCATCAAGCTACTTAGAATGTAAACAACACAAACGCATTGAAACAGTGCGAATGAATAACGCATCAAGCCAAATGCACATGCAATTTAAACTATAACCAAGAAGATTTCAAATGTCACAAACACGAATGACGAATAAAATAACATGAAAGTAAGTTGTAATGGCACCAGTCAGCAAGCATCAAGCCACATAGAATTGTAATAAGACGGGTAGAACTTAGAATGTCATCAGCAAGCAAGTATCAAGCCTAATAGAATTATGGCGGATATTACCTTCCATAGGGTACAGTACTGTAACTGGTGTCAAGAGATCGTGAGAGTCGCTCGGTTGTTCTTGTTCGATTGTGTATAAATCAGTCATTGATGCAAATTGTATTTAAATAATATCATCTTCGCGAGTCTGAATCTAGAAACAAATTTGTACTTTCTTGTTGTTGTTGTTCGCCTTCAATTTCGCGCACGTGCTTGTGACGTCATGGTTTTGTGTGTAAGCAGTTTTCCGACATGTCTCCGAGTAGTAGCGAGTACGCTAGCGCGGAAATGAAAATGAAAAGTGTCAATATTGACATTATGTACTGAGTGGTACACAAAACAAGATTTTGTTGTTTTCAAATTACGATTGAGATATAAATCTCAAGACTTGGGATATATCTATTAGGCAGTATATGTTAGTTTTGTGTCCTAAATCAGTTGCCAGACATGTTTTTGTGTTTGAAAAAATCTGAAAATTGGAATACTGAGCCGTACAGGGCCACGGAAAGCCTTCCATAATCGTATCTACTAAGTGACACACAAATCCTTACATTGTCGTATCTGTTAAGTGATACACAAATATTACAGTATCGTATCTGTTAAGTGACACACAAATCCTTACATTGTCATATCTGTTAAGTGACACACAAATCCTTGACACAAATTTTACATTGTCGTATCTGTTAAGTGACACACAAATCCTTACATTTTCGCATCTGTTAAGTGACACACAAATCCTTGACACAAATTTTACATTGTCATATATGTTAAGTGACACACAAATCCTTACATTGTCGTATCTGTTAAATGACACACAAATCCTTGCATTGTCGTATTGTATCTGTTATGTGACACACAAATCCTTGCATTGTCGTATCTGTTCAGTGACACACAAATCCTTACATTGTCGTATCTGTTCAGTGACACACAAATCCTTACATTGTCGTATCTGTTCAGTGACACACAAATCCTTGCATTGTCATATATGTTAAGTGACACACAAATCCTTACATTGCGATCTGTAAATGACACCATCCTTGCATTGTGTATTGTATCTGTTATCTATGACACACAAATCCTTGCATTGTCGTATTGTTCAGTGACACACAAATCCTACATTGTCGTATCTGTTCAGTGACACACAAATCCTTGCATTGTCATATATGTTAAGTGACACACAAATCCTTACATTGTCGTATCTGTTAAATGACACACAAATCCTTGCATTGTCGTATTGTATCTGTTATGTGACACACAAATCCTTGCATTGTCGTATCTGTTCAGTGACACACAAATCCTTGCATTGTCGTATCTGTTAAGTGACACACAACTCATTGCATTGTTGTATCTGTTAAGTGACACACAAATCCTTACATTGTCGTATCTGTTAAGTGACACACAAATCCGTATATCATGGTATATGTTAAGTGATACACATATCCTTCCATCCTTTCAATTGACAACTCAAATACTTGAATCACTCTTTATTATTGTTTTAGTTACACAACCGCATGCGTTAATCTTACCCAGATTATCAACGTTTCTAAACATCTCTTGGCAATCCCAACTCGCAGTCAAGCAGCTTGATTGTCTGAGCCTGAGCTGTAGCACAGCTCAGGCTCAGATAATCAAGCTGCTTGAATTCAAGAACAATATCCAAGTACAGTGGAACATCTCTAACCGGACACACTGGGAGGTCCCCAGGATGTCCGGTTTAGAGGGATTCTGCTGTAATTAAGCTCAGACAATCAAATTGCTTGACTTCAAGCAAAATATTCAAGTATTTTGAAATAAAAAAACAATTATGTAGAGGCAAGATTAGCGCAGGTAGTGTATAGTACAGTATAATCACTCTACTAAACAACACACACAGATCGCAGAGAAATGGTCTATATTGTTTGCCACAGATTCTCGACCGATGCAAGTAAATTGTGCTAAATAATCGCTTAGTTTGACTCTTTTCCTAATATCTATATTTAATTTATCATTAATTGTTTGGAAACCAGAGGCCACACCTTGGTGATGGAAGTTAACGTGACACACACTGTGTTGCCACGTGTGCACAAATCCTTCAGTGTCAAGCGGCTAATCACATAATATAATTATAATATGAACTCGTCTTCGGGGGCAGGACTAAAACCAAGCATATAGTTCAAGGAATTAATTTGTTTGCTTAACTTATTAAAGGTACGTGCCCACTCAGTAGGCACAACATGTTCTTTATATCAGAGGCATCATCTGAGACATTTTCTAGCAAAATAAACATTCATTCACCATTACCCCATGTATTGATTGGCATTATTATATACATTTTATATCAGACGTCAATTTCCACACTGATATTAGGGGTGATAACAGTGTTTCCTTAAAATGTTAACAAACATTATAGGAATGAATGGCCTTTTTGTGGAATTTATCGGGGTATAAACTTGGAAAAGTCGCGAGAATATTGGACGAAGGCCGGAAGGCCTCGTCCAGTATTCCCGCGACTTTTCCAAGTTTATATCCCCGATATTAAATTCCACAAAAAGGCCATTTCATTCCTTATAATTCCAGCATTTGAAATAAATTCATCAAGAAAATGTGTTTATTTTCCGTTTTCTTCAGAATTATTTTAACTACGCCTCACGGTTACGGAAAGTAGTTCGGCGTGGGAGTTTACTGGGATATAAATTTTGGACAGAGACTTGCAACGGACCAATCAAATGTTAGGGAATTGTGTAAATATTTTTGTGCTGTAATTATTACTATTTATTCTCTGTATTTATTTTTTTGATGTGCAATGATCATACATTATAATCTGTCGAAAATATTATTTTTGACACATTTAATTAGTATAAATAATTAAAAAATATCATGTCTTATTTGCATATGAAAATAGCCTGATGCCACCGCGATTCACTATCAGTAAAATAAATATTACTAAATGATTATATCTGTATAGCAGGCACTCGTAATTTTTAGAACTGGTGGAATAGTGACACAATTATACACTTATTTAATTCCTACAAATAACATTTTGTGCCTACTGAGTGGGCATGTACCTTTAAGTAAGTTTGAATAACCTCTGAAGGGAAGCACATTTAATACATATTTATTTTAGCAGTCACTTTTTTATTGCATTAAATTTTAGACCACATATTCTTTATCAAAATAGTTGTAAACTGTATTGGCAGTCCTATGTGACGTCCATATATAAGTCGTGAACTGGATGTTTTCAGCCGGATGTTGCTCGGGCCTCGACTGCATGTCAAATCACGATAAACAAATTTCTAAAGCGCGACGTGATAACAACCCCATGGCGCTGCAGTAATTTGTGTAGCATGATTTCTTGATTTGACGTGCAGCCTAGGCTCGCTGAACGTCATGACGTCCGACTCATAACATCTCGAGTCACAGCCACAAATATATTAAGTCATCACTCGTGTAAGATCCTCTATTATAAGTAAGTCATGTAGCAAAATGTGTAAACAAAAGCGATGAACAACCAAGAAAACTGAAGTTGGATGCTAATGACATCTTTATGTTATTATTACTTCAGCCAATGTCCCTGTAATTGCTGTTCCAAGCATCAAGCATGCCGGCCATGTATCGATGTTGTTGTGCGTACATGGATGTTCTAGTGTAGAAAGGCCGTGAAATCAGTAAAAATTAATTTATGTGTAAATAAAATGTACATAATTATAAAAATTGAATTGTGTAATTTGCTGTTCATCTGGATGATGACACAGGTTGAAGTAACGGACCGAGGTCTATAAATACATTAAATATACCTGAAAGCATTAATATAAAGCTAAAAAAAATAAAAAAAATTAGCTTATTTTTTTTCTGTCTTATTAAGGCTGTTAGGTATATTTAGTGTATTTATAGACCTCGGTTCGTTATTTCAAACTGTGGATCATGAATGGTCCTGGAGCCGATTTCACCAACATTGCAAAGTATACTTTACTAGCAAAGTATGCTTTGAGGGAGTAATCATTTATTTTTCCTGAAATGTATTATTTCATATAGAACTAACAAATGCATATATTTCATGATTAAAAGTATCAGAATTATTATACTGAATTTATTACATTATCACAGCCATTAAATGGCTGTGATAATGTAATAAATTCAGTATAATAAAAATTAATAAATTTTAAAAAAAATTGAAAATTTCTCCCTCAAAGTATACTTTGCTACTAAAGTATACTTTGCAATGTTGATGAAATAGGCTACTGGGCGCATGAAAAAATGCCTGAGTACATTTAGTCGCCACCCTATTTGTCGTCCATCTGTCCAACTGTCTGTCCGAGATTTGCGTTATGGTTTCCGTCTCTATCTCTGTTACCGAAAGTCGGACCGGCTTTAAACTTCCTATGCTTATTTGTCATCAAAATATTGTGGGTGGCAGGTGGGAGCATGCGATGGGTAATTTAACGATCGGGGTTCATCTGTACCGGAATTCTGACTGGAGACCTGCTTTGACCCTCACATACGTCTTTGGCATTTTGTATGTGACAGTTGAATCTGGTCTACCCCTTATGTGAGTATTACGATTATTCGTAATCCTATTTAGGGGGAGGGGTCAAGTGACTTTGTGCTCTGTGCTTCATTCTGAGGTATATTTAGCATTAAATAGATCACATTTTCCCCTGAAAAAATATGCTATAATTAGGAAAAATTGGCAACATAATCCATTTCAATTTAAAATAATACTTGCAACAAGAATCAGTACATGTATAACAGGGATTCCGCTGGGGAAAATAAAATAATCGCCACTTAAAAAATAAAAATCATGTTTTTTTTCGAAAATTGTGTTTTTTTTCGCCATTCTCAACGGATTTACAAGATTCACACAAGTGGTCCTTGGGACCTCAAATCCAGATTTTCGGATTAAACCGGAAATTTCCCATGCCTGAAATATTCCATTTTGATTTTGAGATTTCCCCCCCCCAATGCAACAGGTTAAAACGGGATCGAACCCGTTTGCCCGGCCTTACATGACCGTAGCTGTTGATAGGCCATTAAACACCAATAAACAAACAAATCATCAAAATATTAGTACCAGTTATGCCTAGCTTCTGATTCGCTGGCACATACCTGCAGCCTGATAAATATCTATACTGTTTGTCAGAAGCATCACGAGAATTGCAGACCCGGATCTGACTGTGGATTCTCAGGCTGATCTGGATCTGCACTGGTCGATTAGGTCATCAGCCCAATTTCTTCAGTCATGGCGGCATTTATTATTTAACCCTTACATCAGTATCTTATATTTTTGTTGTCTGCTGTTTATTTTCTATTTTCCATTTTTATCATCAAAAACATGCTTTGACAGCACTTTAGAATAATTTACAATATGCTTTGACAGCACTTTAGAATCATTTCCATTGGAAATGATTCTGAAGGGCTGTCAAACCATGTTTTTATTGAGAAATAAGACAAGATATAAAGCAACATCAGACGACAATTGTTGTGTGTAGCGGTCTAAGGGTTGAACTGTATTTACACTAATTGTAATCATAAAAAGTAATCTTATTACATGACCCAACGTAATTGTAATGCAATCAATTGTGTTTGAACTCAATGAATGTAATTCTAATGTACTTGATTTCAGTTTATACCCAAGGTAATTGCAATTGAATCCATTACATTTCCAAAGTAATCGTCTATGCCTGTCCGTCACATGATCACCGTGACGGCATCGGATTGGGGTGAACATTTTCTGCAATACTTATATCCCAGTTAACCGTTAGTGTGCAATATAGTTCCATAATGATGTTAATGTCATGTCAATTTCAGACTGATGTCATGTGGATGTGATACTGTCGTCATGCAGATGTTCATATTGATTTCATGTCATGTTGATGTCATATTTATGTCATATTGACATAATCCGTAGTTTCTAGTATGTATATTTTGCTAGTTCCGGTTTGAGAGGTTGCACTGTACATGTAGTTGTGATACATCGTATCTTTTAAGTTCACTAACAAACGTCCACAGCTGTTTGCTGAGAAAAGGTATACTATGTTTGCTGCGACTGATAAACGTGCAGGGCAGTGTTATACAGTATGCTTATGGTATAATTGTTTTGCCCTATTTTAGGGGAAGGAGCTAAGTGACTTGGTGTGGTATGGACCTGGCACCATGTCAGGTTATTCTAATATAAGCATGATAAGGGCTGAATATATTTTTTATCGATGTTAATATTCGGTTCTTATTTTGGGATCCCCCACACACCAATGCAGCAGGTTACAACGGGATCAAACCCGTTTGCCCGGCCTTACATGACCTTAGCTGTTGATAGGCCGTTAAACACCAATAAACAAACTAATTATTTTGCTGACAACAGCACAGCTACTGTCACTGAACGATGAACAACATAACGCGTATTGGTGCCTAAAATAACATCATGGTGGAGTTTTTAGCAAGGGATGGGGGAAGCTGATCTGAGTGAAATAAAATTCATTGTGAGTATTTCCTACATTGTTGAGCTAGGCTATCGTCATATCAGTTGAATATTGGTATTTCAGCATACAACACACAACAGACGGTTAGAGAAAATTGCCCGAGACTGCCTACACATGGGTGGCAGGTGGGAGTATACGATGGGTAATTTAACGATCGGGGTTCATACTTACCGGAATTTCGACTGGAGACCTGGTTTGACACTCACATACGTCTTTGACATTTTGTATGTGACAGTTGAATCTGGTTATACCCCTTATGTGAGTATTACGATTATTCGTAATTCTATTTTAGGGGAAGTGGCCAAGTGACTTGGACCTGGCACCTGGCACCTGGCACCTGGCACCAGGTCAGGATATTCTAATTTCAGGGCTGAATATATTTTTTCTCGATGTAAATATTCAGTTCTGATTTTGGGATTTTCCCCACAGTGCAGCAGGTGAAAACG
>CM055273.1:26912953-26940453 GCA_029237695.1 Conchocele bisecta
ATCAGGGGTTATTGATTTCCCCAGCTAAGCACAATAGTATTCCATCTACAGCTTGACTAAAAACCTTAACCAAGGTTGAGTAAAAACCTTAACCAAGGGGAATTAAGTAAGTAATTTAAGGTTAAATGTAGGTCAAGGTCAAATATAGGTCAGGGTTGTTGATGTACATCACTAGGAGATGAAGTTGTGCAAGTATGGTTGGTGTAGGGCCATGAGTATTCCATCTACAAGCTTGACTAAAAACCTTAACCAAAGAGAATTAAGTAAGTAATTCAAGAGGAAATGTAGGTCAAGGTCAAATATAGATCAGGGGTTATTGATGTACATCACTATGAGAAAAGGTTGTCCAATTAATTGTCTGTATGCACAATAGTATTCAATGTACAAGCTTGAGTAAAAAGCTTAACCAAGGTCGAGTAAAAACCTTAACCAAGGGGAATTAAGTAAGGAATTCAAGGTTATAAATGTAGGTCAAGGTCAAATATAGGTCAGGGGTTGTTGATGCACATCACTAGGAGATGAAGTTGTCCAAGTATGGTTGGTGTAGGGCCAGGAGTATTCCATCTACAAGCTTGACTAAAAACGTTAACCAAGGGGAATTAAGTAATTCAAGAGGAAATGTAGGTCAAGGTCAAATATAGATCAGGGGTTGTTGATGTACATCACTAGGAGATGAAGTTGTACAAGTATGGTGGGTGTAGGGCCAGTAGTATTCCATATAGAAGGTTGACTAAAAACCTTAACCAAAAGGAATTAAGTAAGTAATTGAAGAGGAAATGTAGGTCAAGGTCAAATATAGATCATATTTGTAATAACTGTTTCATTTCTTCACTGAAAATGTCAAGTCGGGAGTGCTATAGAATCGTCTCGATGAGACGATTCTAAGGCACGCCCAACTTGCATTTTTGTTGGGAAAAGTACCCGGGAGAGTTGTCCAAAATACCCGCCTTAACTGGAGCTCTGTATCTGACCATTTAATGATTAAATTGGATATATATTGAAGACAGTCACCAATATGCGATTAATTCGGACGGAATGCAGTGTTTCCATTGGTTGAGAATGTAGGGCAAACAATAAACTTGTTTTCAAGATGCCGTCTGCTATTTCTCAATGTTATTTCATATTGATTAGTTTCAGATTTGGTGGGCATTAGCTAAATATGTATCCATGCAGCCCAGCATGTGCTAGATAAAGGTCGTAAATGTAATTGTCGTTAAAAATGGGGTAAATGGGGCCAATCTGGGCATGTGCCTGAATACGCAGGAGCTTGCGTCTATTTTTAGATGACACTGTAACCGCTAGATATATATAGCCCTGGTAGCTCCGCCCACTCGCATGCTGCCACAGAATTCGGACAAACACACACACAGTGACTACAACTTTGTGTATTGCGGAGTGTAATTTGTAGATAAATAGAGCATACAGTACAGGTGTTACGCTGGAATATTTCGCAACATAATGGTGACAACAAAACATTGCTGCTATGGCATTGCTGCTATTGGATGGATTTGGGAACGGGTTTCCAAAACCTGCACAAAATCGAGAAAAATGTCAACGCTGGGTACAGAACTGTGGTCGAAAATAGTTTACCATTGACAATGTTACCAGAGACACCTACATATGTTCGATGCACTTTACCCTGATTTGATCGGCTAATAACATCATGCTCTGCATGACTTTTCATCTTATTATGTTTTTTAGTTATACAATGATGTTTCAGCTATTAGTCTTAACAAGTGAATCAGATTATCTGTCAATTATGTCATTGTCGTATTGTACACAATTTATTCATATTAGTAATATAGCTATAGCTAATCAGAATAGACAGGTGCAAAGAATATTTTAATCAGGTGATTATCACTAATTTTGAATAACCTGACAATAAATTTATTCGTATGCAATAATTTACACGTTAATATTATATTTACGTAGTCAAGTCAAGTTAGTTTATTAAAGTGTCACATGTCATTCTACATATAAGGCAACAACGGTTACAAAACAAATAAAATGACACCCAGCCAAATTGGCTTACGAGACACTATCAACATGTTTTACATGAGCATTCTGAACAGCATCTAAACATCACAAATAAAATTAGGTCATAGTTTAGTTTAATCATTTTTTATTGTTTTTGTTATAACATAGATACAATGATATATACATGGTATAATGTGTACACGAGAACAAGTAAGAACCACATACATGTCTGTACTTAAACTTACTTGTTGTGACTTCTCTTATAAGCCGCCATGGTTCCAATAACAGCTGAACGTAAGAAACTCTTAGGTTTTTTATGTAGAAGCAATTAAATCCAGATACGAATAACATCAGACTTACTTCACTTAATGAAATCAGAATCGAAGTTCTCTATATTTATAATTTAGTAACCTAAGTGACACGAATTTACATGATTGACAATTACTCAGCAACCTAACACCTAGACTCAGACGTCCCCCAGGATACGGAATTGTCAAATTAGTGTCATCTTACCTGAATTAGGAACATTTTACCTGGTTCATACAAGCCAGGTGTGAAATTGCAGGATGTCATACATGCCCATGAGAAAACCTGCATGGTCTTAGAATTGTATTTACAATGGCGAGACATGAAAATAGTTTTAACTCGCCGCTCGAGGGATTAGGTCTAGCTGTGTCTCTACAATGGCGAGAAATGAAAACAGTTTAATAAGTTTCATTTCTCAGCCTTATGAAGACGGACACTGCGGAGTCATCTTTGTGACATATGCTTTTGTGAGAATATACAGGATGCCACCCGCTGGGGTGATAATCATAATACGCAGCATGGTGGCCAATTTGGAACATGTCACAACTTGGTGAAAGTAGGAAAGATTGTTTAAGTTACCAGTCTATACCAATTTAATCTCCAAATGTAGGTTTTAATAAATAACCACTCAAAATTTACAGCAAATGCGGAATTTATATTGCCCAGACTTTCGCCAACTTGTACACTCCCAGCTGCGTTAATCTTGCCTTGAGTGTTTTTTTTTTCAAACCATTTACGACGGAATTTAGACATATAGAGAACCATCGAAAAGAAGGTATATGGTTGGTTAAACTAGCATTTGATATGCATGTCTGTTATGGTAGGCTAGGCATTGCCTTCCAATACAGTATACCTTGTCGCGATAGAATGCAATGTTGATAATGTGATTTAATGTCGTTTCATCCCTATATATTACCATACATACATGTACATAGTTCTTCGCGAGTGTAGGACATAATCCCCCCCCCCGGACAAAATCCCCCCGTGCTTTTTGACACAGGCGGACAAAATCCCCCCCCCCCCCGCTCAGATGCAGGGTAGGACAAAATCCCCCCCGTTGAAAATGCAGCTAGGACAAAATCCCCCCCCCCCCCCCGCTCAGGTGCAGGGTAGGACAAAATCCCCCCCGCTCAGATGCAGGGTAGGACAAAATCCCCCGTTCATATACAATATTACTTGTTATAATTACTTGGTCTAATTTTATATAAATTGATAAGTAATGAGTCTATCATTTAAGTCTGTGAAAACATAAGCACATGATTTATATTAGGTCTATCAGCACACCAGCACATGAAATAGTCAAGTGATCATAATTGTTCATTATCCAAGAAACCAAAAATGCTAACAATTATTAACAAAATTACATGTTCTATGTCTTTGGTTGCAGGGGGATTTTGTCCTACCCACCCTGCATCTGAGCAGGGGATTTTTTTCCTAGCTGCATTTTCATTGGGGGGGATTTTGTCCTACCCTGCATCTGAGCGGGGGGGATTTTGTCCGGGGGATTTTGTCCGGGGGGGATTTTGTCCGCCTGTGTCAAAATGAACGGGGGGGATTTTGTCCGGGGGGGATTATGTCCGGCTCCCTTCTTCGCACATGTATAAAATTCGCCGCAAATGATTTTGAAAAGAAGAAATCACATAAATCTTGACATCATTTGTGACGCGCCACGACATAACCTGCGTTCAGGGATTTGGGAATATTCCGCCGTAATTGATTTGGAGAATTTAACATAACTATCATACATGGATGCGGGAATGAGTTAGGTTCCGCCCCGCGGTAGGAGGTTGCCTGCCCCGACGGACAAGGAGGCGGATGTGCAATGACTAACTTATTGAAACGTGAATTAATTAAAACGATGATATTTTCTGATTTCTTAAAATATAACATACGGTGTGTCCGTCTGTACGTTTAGATAATCTGCTAGCTTTAGCGTCTTGTCTTTAACTCATGAAACTAACATGAAAAACATTTATATTGCTCTGACAGAGAGACGTTCGCCAACTTGTACACTCCCAGCTGCGTTAATCTTGCCAGCGGTTATAAAACTGTTGGTCATTAACTCAATATGTATACTGGAAATCAATGAGCTTTGTTGGTTGAGTCTGAGCTGTGCTCAGGCTCGGCCAATTAAGCTCCTTAGTTGAAAGTCAACATTACAAGTAGATGCCCAAATAGATTTTATAATTGTTCATTAGGCAAGATGAACGCGACCGGTAGTATAACGCTATTTGATAAAACTAAGACAATACATCAAAATTATTTCTGGCTAAAATTATACATATGTACATGTAGTAAGGTACATTATGTCCTGACGCGTTTCAAATAAATAAAATTCGAATTGTGCACCATCTTTGTGACATATGATTGTGTGAGAATATACAGGATGGCACCCCACTTTTCCCCACGCAGCATGGAAAGCGCGATATAGTCTGCACTTTGGCGTACGTCCGTCCGACCGTCCGTACGTACTAGGTGTGTCCGGTTAATGTTTTTGGTTAAAGTGTTTCGGTCAATAATTATTTCTATCCTGAAAATATCCCTATGAAACTGTGAACAAAATGTGTGGTCTGCTTATTTTATTTGACCTTTCTATTCATAATAATTGTTGCGCCACCTAAACATGGTACAGAAAAAAATATCCAATAAGCAGACGTCAGTTTTTGTTCACATCGTTTTAATAAAATATAATAATAAACAGTATCATTTCCACCTGGGATTATTTGCACATTATGGATTAATTAGTTGCGAATACACAACGAGCAAGCCGGTGACACACGTTTGTTTGCCAATAATGGGAGTAAAACTATCCATGTAAATAAAATTTATTTGTTTTAAATTGTAGCTAATTTAATTTATGAATTCCGAATATTTGATAATATTATTAATTTTTTATAAAGTGGTCCACTAATCATGCTAACTGACGATGGTTCCACAACAATACAAACAAATCATTATTTGTGATCATCGTAAAGTTGTCCACTAATTATGCTAATTGACGGTGATTCACCAACAATGCAAACAAATCATTACTGTAAGTTTAGTCAGCTATATTATGATGATAATAAGGCTATTACAGCATTGTTACAGTAAATTAACACCCTTTGTTGGCAATGTAGAAACATACAGTATGAATAGGAATAATTGTATTGTTTTCTCTGATTTCTATTTCCCTTTTTATGTGCGATTAACAGGGGAAAATAATTATGGTTATTTGGTGACGGTTAAGTAATAATTTCTAATATACTTACATTCCGGAAATGTATTGTAAAACATTTTGCTTCGTGAAAAATCCAGAATTAATATTTCTTTTAATAATCGTATTTTAGAACAATCTGCTAATGTTGATTATAATTTATCAACAACCATCTGTAAATTAAAACTATCTTTGAATTCAATTACCACATATTTACCAAAGTACAAATATAATTTGTCACCATAGATACATAATATAAAGCATGTTTTTTCATAAACAAATAAAATTATTATATGAAAATAAACATAAAAATCGCGGTGAATACACCAGCCAGCCTGGTGTACTGTACAGTCCAACCTCTACACCAGCCAGCCTTGTATACCGTACAGTCCAACCCCCACTACACAGCCAGTCCTTGTATACCGTACAGTCCAACCTCTCTACACCAGCCAAGCCTTGTAATACTGTACAGTGCAACCTCTCTACACAAAGTCAGTCTTGTATACCATACAGTGCAACCTCTCTACAACAGTCAGCCTTGTATACCGTACAGTCCAACCTCTCTACACCAGCCAGCCTTGTATATTGTACAGTGCAACCTCTCTAACACAAGCCAGTCTTGTATACCATACTGTGCAAACTCTCTCAACAGTCAGCCTTGTATGTACAGTGCAACCTCTCTACACCAGCCAGTCTTGTATACCATACAGTGCAACCTCTCAACAACAATCAGCCTTGTATACTGTACAGTACAACCTCTCTGCACCAGCCAGCCATTTATACTGTACAGTGCAACCTCACTACACCAGCCAGCCTTGTATACCGTACAGTGCAACGTCTCTTTACCAGCCAGCCTTGCATACCATACAGTGCAACCTCTCTACAACAGTCAGCCATGTATACCGTACAGTGCAACCTCACTACACCAGCCAGCCTTGTATACCGTACAGTCCAACCTCACTACACCAGCCAGGCAGCCTTGTATAATGTACAGTGCTACCTCTCTACACCAGCCAGTCTTGTATACCATACAGTGCAACCTCTCTACACAAGCCAGTCTTGTATACCATAATGTGCAACCTCTCTACACCAGCTAGCCTTGTATAGTGTACAGTGCAACCTCTCTACAACAGCCAGCCTTGTATACCATGCAGTGCAACCCCACTACACCAGCCAGCCTTGTATACCATACAGTGCAACCTCTCTACACCAGCCAGCCTTGTATACCATACAGTGCAACCCCACTACACCAGCCAGCCTTGTATACGGTACAGTGCAACCTCGCTATACCAGTCAGCCTTGTATACCGTACAGTGCAACCTCTCTACACCAGCCAGCCTTGCATACCATACAGTGCAACCTCTCTACACTTGATCTAGATCTTGTATACCATACTGTGCAAACTCTCTACAACAGTCAGCCTTGTATAATGTACAGTGCAACCCTCTACACCAGCCAGTATTGTATACCATACAGTGCAACCTCTCAACAACAATCAGCCTTGTATACTGTACAGTACAACCTCTCTGCACCACCAGCCGTATACGTACCAGTGCAACCTCACTACACCACCAGCTTGTGTACTGTACAGTGCAACCTCACTACACAGCCGCATTGTGTACTGTACAGTGCAACATCTCTACACCAGCCAGCCGTGTATACCATACAGTGCAACCTCACTACAACAGTCAGTCTTGTATAAACATACAGTGCAACCTCACTACACCAACCACCTTGTATACCGTACAGTGCAACGTCTCTACACCAGCCAGCCTTGCATACCATACAGTGCAACCTATCTACAACAGCCAGCCATGTATACCGTACAGTGCAACATCCCTACACCAGCCAGCCTTGTATACCGTACAGTCCAACCTTACTACACCAGCCAGCCTTGTATAATGTACACTGCAACCTCTCTACACCAGTCAGTCTTGTATACCATACAGTGCAACCTCTCTACACAAGTCAGTCTTGTATACCATACTGTGCAACCTCTCTACACCAGCCAGCCGTGTATAGTGTACAGTGCAACCTCACTACACCAGCCAGCCTTGTATACTGTACAGTGCAACCTCACTACACCAGCCAGCCTTGTATACTGTACAGTGCAACCTCACTACACCAGCCGGCCTTGTATACTGTACAGTGCAACCTCTCTACACCAGCCAGTCTTGTATACCATATAGTGCAACCACTCTACAACAGTCAGCCTGTATACCGTACAGTAACAACCTCTCTACACCAGCGAGTCTTGTATACCATACAGTGCAACTTCACTACACCAGCCAGCATTGTGTACTGTACAGTGCAACCTCTCTACACCAGCCAGCCGTGTATACCATACAGTGCAACCTCACTACAACAGTCAGTCTTGTATAACATACAGTGCAACCTCTCTACACCAGCCAGTCTTGTGTACCGTACAGTGCAACCTCTCTACAGCAGCCAGCCTTGTAGGGGTAAGCATTGTCCAGCCGGTTGCTATGACCACTGCAATCCGCCTGCTGTGCAAACGCTGTGGGCCGTACCTGAACGGCTAATTTTGTATATTAACAGTTTATAAAACGCAACTTATACAGCTGAGGAAAACTATTATGTCCTCTCAAACAATTTGTTTCTATTTTTGAAATTCCGTATTTTCTCGGAATATTCCTCCAAATTGTCACCTAAAATTATTAGTTAATATTAATAAATTATTATTTAATTATTAGAAAATGATATACGTAATAGTTATAGTTTATATATTGAACGTTTAGTAAATTAATTTCGAGGGAGCGAAGCGACCGAGGAATTAATTTACTAAAAGTTCAATATATAAACTATAACGGACTTATTGTTTTTCCAAACATTACCCATTAGCGCGTGCCCGCGTATACACTGTATAATTATAATCAAATTACTTATAAATGTACATAATAATTGATGTTACCCCGATGTCTGAATAAAGAACATCATAGTCCCTGATCAGATTGCACATATGCGCATTTTGATCTGGGGTCTACGCTGGTCGCATATGGTGTTATGGTTATGTAGATAAAAATGTCGAATATGACAAGCATGCATTGTGGGCTGGCCTGTGTCGGTGTCACTCAGAGCTCCAGGTAAGGTGCATATTTGGATCAAAATATTTGAATAACTGTTTCATTTCTTCACTGAAAATGTCAAGTCGGGAGTGCTATAGAATCGTCTCGATGAGACGATTCTAAGGCACGCCCAACTTGCATTTTTTTGTTGGGTTGGGAAAAGTACCCGGTGGGAGAGTTGTCCAAAATACCCGCCTTAACTGGAGCTCTGTATCTGACCATTTAATTTTTTTTTTTTCGGCTCATATTTAAGGGTGGGAATTGGCTCGAACACCTTCCATACCCGGGATATATAGCCCAGTAAAGAAGCAGGCCGATGGTCGTCGGTCTGGTTTATATTTCCGAATTTTGATAAATGTTGCATTTATAATTCAGGCTCCAAAAATGTGCGTCAAATATAAGAGAATCTATGCAGGTATGGTAACCTAAATTTGAGGCCTCCTATAGCACCCATCAGCTTATATGTGTGTGATATAGTATGGCTGGTATCGATTATGATGATTGAGGGGATCCCATACTAGTTTACGTGATTTGTGCGTTTTGAGTGGCACACGGACTGGTCAAATGAAATTAAGTGGCGAGTATACTATCTGAGGTCACTAATGTCTAGCAAGTGTGCTCTACGTAATTAACTTATTGTCACATTTAGTCCCAATCCTACCTAATCACCATCGAGAAGAGAAGAGAAGAGAAGAAGAAAGTGATTTCTGACGGTATGGTATTTGACGTGTCACCCTCACCCTATGTTAGTGTGCTGTATCAGAATGCTATATTAACCTATCATGATAACCGTGGTTGCTGATTTTTGGGTTGTTAATTGGGTTTTATATATATATTTGTCTTTGTTATTTACTAGCATTTATTTTAATTTTAGTTTAGTTTTGAGTCACCTACCACACCGTCAGATTTGGCCGAAATAGACTAATACACATTAAATCGTTTTTATTTTTGTCTATATTGGAGTAATGCAGATTGTCAATTTCGACATAAAAAGCAATTACTCCTGGTGGAGGAAACCTCCAGTTTCCCCGGTAGCTCCGGAGTCCCTGTAGTAAAGCTCCAAAAAAAAACCTCAAAAGGAGGCGATTTTGCACAACTACTCTCAACCAGCTGACTACCTCACCCCACTGACTCACTCAATCACTTAGCCCAATTCCATTGAATTAGTGGACCACATCAACCCATCCATACACGCAACCACACACCACATCACTTAGCCCAGCCCACCCCCTTCAATCAATCAATCACACACACACACACACACGCACGCACGCACGCACGCACGCACACACACTCACGCACGCAGGCACACACAGACGTACATACACATATACATATGTACACACACATATATACCCATACACACATATACACACATACATATATATATATGCATACACACATCCACACACACACACACTACATATATATATATATACACACCCACACACACACACACACGCATATATATACATATATACATATATACATATACAATACACACATACATACACACTACATACACACATCACACATACACTATATATACGTACCACCTCAAAGACCCCTCGGCATCACGGCGTTCCATTGTTCTGTTAAAGTGACGGGAGATGGACATGCATGGTTAGTGACAAAATGGGTCCCCCCCAGTCATTCAGTATCGGGGTCATTTGCAAGTTGTCACTGGTCATGTCGTTTACGTCTACGAGTCGTGTTGCCCTGTCAATATTGTCTGTGGTTGGCCACTGTTATTGGTCTTTATTATTAAAAGTAGATTTAGGAAGATGCAAATAAAAATATGGTAAATGATTTGTGCAGATTTGCATGTATGGTTATCCCCACCCGCTAAAATACCGGCCCCCGCATGTAAGCAGTCACTACTTTATAATAATAATAGATAGAGCACTATGTGTCCGGTGGTGAGCAGACCGGATCGTTCGTTTCCCAGCGGGGGTCCCCGATTGGGCATTCCCTACCTGAAAGATCCCTTGGGTTAGTACCAGTCAAGCCCACCCGCCCGGACATTTCATAACGCTATAGATTTCGTAACTGCTCTACTTTAGACCTGATCACGAGCAGACTGTAATGCGCAATGCTGTTAACTTCATGAGTGCTCATCATTGGAGGCCGGACGTTAATAGTTGTTAGCTGATTATAGGCTTAATTGTGCATATACAAATTTGTATATGCTAGGATATGACTACGGGCTGGCAATATGTTCGTTAGGGTGCACTCTGGGCCTGCCTCGGGAGAAGAACCCGCCAAATATATTGGAACTCGGGTAATTCGGACATTCCCCGTGAAGTTATATATTCCAGCATTTCGCCACACCCCGCATATACTTTATGATTGTATTATGTTTGATATGATTTGATATTTATCTTATTATGTTGTTAGTAATGGTCAGTCAGTGTGGGTACTGCTCCCCATACGCCGTTCACCATGTAATCACCGTAAGTCGTTACGATACAACATATGTACAACCTATCGTGATATTACTTAATTATATCTGGACGAAGCCTACATGGTCCAATGTAACCTCTGTCACTTAGTTGGCCCACTTCGTTGACTGTATACCCTCTGCCATCCTCAGTTACTACCTCTATATCTTGGTCTTTAGGTTATCAGTTTGAATTTAAAACTATACTGTTGTTTTTGGAGCAGCGGTATTTACATTTTACCCCAGTATCCTGTTTCCTTTATGTACTCTAATAAAGCTAGATGCATTTCGGCTTCACATTCCTTAGGAGGGAATACTATATGATAATGTGAAGGTGTAATGTTGTGTTTAAGGCAAGACGCTTTTAGATCTTCTCGCGATGTGCTATGGGCGGGGCAATTGAAGAAATAATGCCAAGGATCTTCAATTTCGTCCTCGTCACAATTTGAACAATTCATTTTATCTTCACTACTATTATCATGATGGTATAGATTAGATTTTATGCCATTTCTGCCTAGCCTTAGTCTGGATATAATTATGTCTGCTCTCCTATCTTTACTATACAATCTTTACTATACAATTTACATTTTGTAGGGATGGTGGGGCACATTGCTTGCAAAATATGTCCACCATTTTTGCCTAAGTGTTCATTATTCCACCTTGTTTGCCACTTTGACCTACATTTTTGTTTGATGAGAGAACATATTTCATGATGTGTTGGTAATGTTGCTTCATTGTTTCCTATTAAATGCGCTGTGCCTGCAGCCCTATCAGCGTCTTCGTTACCGGGTATTCCAATATGGGAAGGGACCCAATCTATGTTTATTAGCTTGCCTTTAGATATTGTATTGCTTATTAATGTTTTGATGAGATGTATTTTGTCAGGTCTTGTTTTAGAAGTACCTGAGTTGATTGCTTGGACGGAGCTTAGTGAATCAGTTAAGATGACTGTATCCTTATAATTATCTAATGTTAGGTTATAAATGAGGGCCTTCTCGATTGCTATTAATTCTGATGTGAATACTGTTAGTGTGGAAGTCAGCTTGTATTGTTCTACGTAATTTAAATGTGGTATCACGAAAGCTGCGGATGTGATGCCTTGTTCGATATTTTTGCTACCGTCCGTGTAAATTTGCAGGCTATCTTTCCATTTATATTCCATATACAAGCTTGACTATAAACATTAACCAAGTAATTGAAGGTTAAATGTAGGTGAAGGTAAAATAAAGGTCAGGGGTTATTGATGTACATCCCTATGAGAACAAGTTATCCAAGTATGGTGTCTGTATGCACAATAGTATTCCATCTACAAGCTTGACTAAAAACCTTAACCAAGGTTGAGTAAAAACCTTAACCAAGGGGAATTAAGTAAGTAATTTTAAGGTTAAATGTAGGTCAAGGTCAAATATAGGTCAGGGGTTGTTGATGTACATCACTAGGAGATGAAGTTGTGCAAGTATGGTTGGTGTAGGGCCATGAGTATTCCATCTACAAGCTTGACTAAAAACCTTAACCAAAGAGAATTAAGTAAGTAATTCAAGAGGAAATGTAGGTCAAGGTCAAATATAGATCAGGGGTTATTGATGTACATCACTATGAGAAAAAGGTTGTCCAATTAATTGTCTGTATGCACAATAGTATTCAATGTACAAGCTTGAGTAAAAAGCTTAACCAAGGTCGAGTAAAAAACCTTAACCAAGGGGAATTAAGTAAGGAATTCAAGGTTAAATGTAGGTCAAGGTCAAATATAGGTCAGGGTTGTTGATGCACATCACTAGGAGATGAAGTTGTCCAAGTATGGTTGGTGTAGGGCCAGGAGTATTCCATCTACAAGCTTGACTAAAAACGTTAACCAAGGGGAATTAAGTAATTCAAGAGGAAATGTAGGTCAAGGTCAAATATAGATCAGGGGTTGTTGATGTACATCACTAGGAGATGAAGTTGTGCAAGTATGGTGGGTGTAGGGCCAGTAGTATTCCATTATAGAAGGTTGACTAAAAACCTTTAACCAAAGGAATTAAGTAAGTAATTGAAGAGGAAATGTAGGTCAAGGTCAAATATAGATCATATTTGAATAACTGTTTCATTTCTTCACTGAAAATGTCAAGTCGGGAGTGCTATAGAATCGTCTCGATGAGACGATTCTAAGGCACGCCCAACTTGCATTTTTGTTGGGAAAAGTACCCGGGAGAGTTGTCCAAAATACCCGCCTTAACTGGAGCTCTGTATCTGACCATTTAATGATTAAATTGGATATATATTGAAGACAGTCACCAATATGCGATTAATTCGGACGGAATGCAGTGTTTCCATTGGTTGAGAATGTAGGGCAAACAATAAACTTGTTTTCAAGATGCCGTCTGCTATTTCTCAATGTTATTTCATATTGATTAGTTTCAGATTTGGTGGGCATTAGCTAAATATGTATCCATGCAGCCCAGCATGTGCTAAGGTCGTAAATGTAATTGTCGTTAAAAATGGGGTAATTAATAACGATTAACTATAATTGTTATTAGCCGATCTATTTATAGATCGGCTAATATGTTGGTTATCCATCGAATTCTGAAAAAAGTTTGTAGCAACCCTTTTCTCATCTATTCGGTAATCTACGAACGCGAATTTTTCTGTATCACTTCCAAATTGCATCAACCGATAAAGTTTGCATTTTTGGCAATTATCTCCGTTTAAAACTTTACTTATAGCCAAATAACACAATTTTGAATACTTAATGAGCTGAACGCCTGAAGAGATTTAACCGGAAGTTATTGTTGTTGAAGTCCCTAGTTGGCTCTAATGGCCCATATACGCCAACATACGCCGATTATTGGGCTAATTTAAAGCTTTTATTTATTAAACAGAGCAAGTTTCAGCCACGTATAATCGCGTAAAATGTGTTTATTCGGCTAATTTATAATCGACCTCTGCTCAAAATCTCCTTACTAGTAACCCCAGCATTTTCGGGTTTATCCCAGCATCTCGGGTTTATCCCATTGGATCGCGTATGCGCGTCATTTGACGCTAGTTAATATTCACAAAATTTTCCATCCAATCAAAACGAAGAATTGCCCTTCATAGCCAACTTTGATTTGTTTACGTATCATGCAGGGATGGCAGGGATGCATCCAGCACGCGCGATTGCGGCAATCCCCCTTAATTATTGTCAATGCCGCAAATTATTGATTGTTCTTCTTGCGCCCGACATCGCGCAAAAAATCACGGATGGGGCACATTAGGCCAATCTGGGCATGTGCCTGAATACGCAGGAGCTTGCGTCTATTTTTAGATGACACTGTAACCGCTAGATATATATAGCCCTGGTAGCTCCGCCCACTCGCATGCTGCCACAGAATTCGGACAAACACACACACAGTGACTACAACTTTGTGTATTGCGGAGTGTAATTTGTAGATAAATAGAGCATACAGTACAGGTGTTACGCTGGAATATTTCGCAACATAATGGGTGACAACAAAACATTGCTGCTATGGCATTGCTGCTATTGGATGGATTTGGGAACGGGTTTCCAAAACCTGCACACAAAATCGAGAAAAATGTCAACGCTGGGTACAGAACTGTGGTCGAAAATAGTTTACCATTGACAATGTTACCAGAGACACCTACATATGTTCGATGCACTTTACCCTGATTTGATCGGCTAATAACATCATGCTCTGCATGACTTTTCATCTTATTATGTTTTTTAGTTATACAATGATGTTTCAGCTATTAGTCTTAACAAGTGAATCAGATTATCTGTCAATTATGTCATTGTCGTGTTGTACACAATTTAATCATATTAGTAATATAGCTATAGCTAATCAGAATAGACAGGTGCAAAGAATATTTTAATCAGGTGAGTATCACTAATTTTGAATAACCTGACAATAAATTTATTCGTATGCAATAATTTACACGTTAATATTTATATTTACGTAGTCAAGTCAAGTTAGTTTATTAAAGTGTCACATGTCATTTCTACATATAAGGCAACAACAGTTACAAAACAATAAATGACACCCAGCCAAAATTGGCTTACGAGACAACTATCAACATGTTTTACATGAGCATTCTGAACAGCATCTAAACATCACAAATAAAATTAGGTCATAGTTTAGTTTAATCATTTTTTATTGTTTTTGTTATAACATAGATACAATGATATATACATGGTATAATGTGTACACGAGAACAAGTAAGAACCACATACATGTCTGTACTTAAACTTACTTGTTGTGACTTCTCTTATAAGCCGCCATGGTTCCAATAACAGCTGATCGTAAGAAAACTCTTAGGTTTTTTAGTAGTAGCAAATTAAATCCAGATACGAATAACATCAGACTTACTTCACTTAATGAAATCAGAATCGAAGTTCTCTATATTTATAATTTAGTAACCTAAGTGACACGAATTTACATGATTGACAATTACTCAGCAACCTAACACCTAGACTCAGACGTCCCAGGGATACGGAATTGTCAAATTAGTGTCATCTTACCTGAATTAGGAACATTTTACCTGGTTCATCCAAGCCAGGTGTGAAATTGCAGGATGTCATACATGCCCATGAGAAAACCTGCATGGTTTTAGAATTGTATTTACAATGGCGAGACATGAAAATAGTTTAACTCGCCGCTCGAGGGATTAGGTCTAGCTGTGTCTCTACAATGGCGAGAAATGAAAACAGTTTAATAGTTTCATTTCTCAGCCTTATGAAGACGGACACTGCGGAGTCATCTTTGTGACATATGCTTTTGTTAGAATATACAGGATGCCACCCGCTGGGGTGATAATCATAATACACAGCATGGTGGCCAATTTGGAACATGTCACAACTTGGTGAAAGTAGGAAAGATTGTTTATGTTACCAGTCTATACCAATTTAATCTCCAAATGTAGGTTTAATAAATAACCACTCAAAATTTACAGCAAATGCGGAATTTATATTGCCCAGACTTTCGCCAACTTGTACACTCCCAGCTGCGTTAATCTTGCCTTGAGTGGTTTTTTTCAAACCATTTACGGCGGAATTTAGACATATAGAGAACCATCGAAAAGAAGGTATATGGTTGGTTAAACTAGCATTTGATATGCATGTCTGTTATGGTAGGCTAGGCATTGCCTTCCAATACAGTATACCTTGTCGCGATAGAATGCAATGTTGATAATGTGATTTAATGTCGTTTCATCCCTATATATTACCATACATACATGTACATAGTTCTTCGCGAGTGTAGGACATAATCCCCCCCGGACAAAATCCCCCCCGTGCTTTTTGACACAGGCGGACAAAATCCCCCCCGCTCAGATGCAGGGTAGGACAAAATCCCCCCCCCCCCGTTGAAAATGCAGCTAGGACAAAATCCCCCCCCCCCCCGCTCAGGTGCAGGGTAGGACAAAATCCCCCCGCCTCAGATGCAGGGTAGGACAAAATCCCCCCGTTCATATACAATATTACTTGCTATATTATTACTTGGTCTAATTTTATATAAATTGATAAGTAATGAGTCTATCATTTAAGTCTGTGAAAACATAAGCACATGATTTATATTAGGTCTATCAGCACACCAGCACATGAAATAATCAAGTGATCATAATTGTTCATTATCCAAGAAACCAAAAATGCTAACAATTATTAACAAAATTACATGTTCTATGTCTCTGGTTGCAGGGGGGATTTTGTCCTACCCTGCATCTGAGCGGGGGGATTTTGTCCTACCCTGCATCTGAGCGGTGGGGGGGGGGGGATTTTGTCCGGGGGGATTTTGTCCGGGGGGGATTTTGTCCGCCTGTGTCAAAATGAACGGGGGGGATTTTGTCCGGGGGGATTATGTCCGGCTCCCTTCTTCGCACATGTATAAAATTCGCCGCAAATGATTTTGAAAAGAAATCACATAAATCTTGACATCATTTGTGACGCGCCACGACATAACCTGCGTTCAGGGATTTGGGAATTCCGCCGTAATTGATTTGGAGAATTTAACATAACTTCATACATGGATGCGGGAATGAGTTGTCCGCCGCGGTAGGCGTTGCCTGCCCCGACGGACATGGAGGCGGGAATGAGTTGTCCGCCGCGGTAGGCGTTGCCTGCCCCGACGGACATGGAGGTGGATGTGCAATGACTAACTTATTGAAACGTGAATTAAAACGATGATATTTTCTGATTTCTTAAAATATAACATACGGTGTGTCCGTCTGTACGTTTAGATAATCTGCTAGCTTTAGCGTCTTGTCTTTAACTCATGAAACTAGCATGAAAAAACATTTATATTGCTCTGACAGAGACGTTCGCCAACTTGTACACTCCCAGCTGCGTTAATCTTGCCAGCGGTTATAACACTGTTGGTCATTAACTCAATATGTATACTGGAAATCAATGAGCTTTGTTGGTTGAGTCTGAGCTGTGAAGTGATATCACCACTACGAATAGGTGATATCACCACTTCGAAGTGGTGATATCACCACTTCAAATCGAATAGGTGATATCACCACTTCGAAGTGGTGATATCACCACTTCGAATAGGTGATATCACCACTTCGAAGTGGTGATATCACCACTTCAAATCGAATAGGTGATATCATCCACCCCGAACGTATACAGTACGCCATTAGTACACCGCATGATGTCGATGCCATGTCGATTCATTTTTTGCGTGTTGATATGTACGTCGACCTCTCTGTAGGTCTTGTATTGGCGCGTGTCGGTATGGGCAGCCATGTGAATATAGTCTCTCGCCATACGTCGTAGCCCCTGCGTACGGATGGCGTACCAGGCTTCCATGGTCGTTCCGTGCACAGCCCATGGCACGTGGACCACGCGCAGGTCCGGCAAAACACCGCCGAATGTATGGCCGTTGTTCGCCCTGACGAAGATTTCGCCGTCACGTTCTTCGACAGTGAACCTCTTCTTTGCGTCGTTTCTTTCAATCTTCTTCAGTCGCTCTGGCGTCAGTTGTTGGAACGCGACCATAGTTCGCAATGTCTCCAGACCGATGAATCCGCGGTGGTCGAATGGAAGGTCGAGCTTCACTTCCATATATTCGTCGTGTCTGAGTATTTTGGTAAGGAGTTTCTCCAAAGGCATGTTGACTAATTAATTATTCTGGAACTTCAGTTTCTCAATATAAGTCAGATTGTAATAAACCATCGACCAATCAGTTTATTCAAGCGACATAATTAACCAGTAACACATTTAAATCCCACCCCATATTTAATTAGGCCAACCAACAAATTGGCTCACAGAATTCGTCCAACTGTAACGACAATCGTATGACCAATTAAATGTATTGCAATGAATACATTCAGTAATGGTACAGTATAATGTTTGTAAGGTGACAAAAATGGCGGTCGGTAGTATTTTGCTTTACATTCAGGGACTAAAAATCGAAAATAATATTAAATTCTGTATAATCTTTGGAGGTCAACAATGTGTATATTGAATTTAAGGTATATTTAATACGGACGTACTCCATAATTATGGCTACAGCAATGGATTACTCAGTTCTAACTGGAAATCAGTTCGCGCCAATCGGTGAACTACAAAGTGACGCGGAAAATGGCGCCGAATTTCAGGTGGTGAGAAATAAACGCAAGTGTACACACCTCAGTCCTTGTGATAAACAATCGTTTGCAGAAAGTTCAGTGGATGACAAACTAATTGCGATATTTGGTGAACTTCAAATTCTTAAGGATAACCAGGGTTACGATGCAAAGAGGTATGGATTTATTATTGAAAATCAAAGCAATATGGGCCAAAATATACAGCGTGTGAATAATGCAACAAACAAAAACATTGACATGCTCATGTTGTTGTCTTACAAATCGATTGACATAGAGGCCCGATCCAGGAGAAATAACCTGATCTTCAGAAACATTTTGTATAAAAGGGGTGACAATTGCTTTGATTTGGTACGTGGCTTCCTTGAAACAATGCTTGATATTGATGCTAATGATATCTACTTGGAACGGGCTCATTTGTTCGGTCCGTACAATCGCAGAGATCCAAGTAAACGTGACATCATCGCATGTTTTCGCGACTACCATGACACAACGCGTATTATGAGCAGGGTGAGGAATTTGAAGGACACACCATATTTTATAGACAGGGACTATCCGAGGGAAATCGTTGATGCTAGGAAACGTTTATGGCCCAGATATAAAGCAGCTAGGGCAGCCAATAGTCAAACGGGGGCAGATGTAAAAATTCAATTCCCAGCGAAGTTAGTCGTTAATGGAAGCGTTGTACATGATGAATTCCCCAATTGGAATGACATTATGAGGTGCTCGCGTGATCGCAGTTTCAGACATATACACTATGATGACAATCAAAGCGATGCTAGTGTATTGGGAACTGTTGTGAATTCTGGCCAGGCCCATCGTCCCGCCATAAATACTGACGGACAAACGCGACCCACATTGCCAACTACCCCTCATTCCACCCAGTATCAGCGATCACCAAACACACGCTACGTCACAGAGGACAGATTGTTTACCTCGGTGGTCAACGAACGCGAGGCGCATACAGGACTACACGATGGTCAGCAGCGTGGAAATGCAGTCACACATGGACCGCAATACCCCTCTGGTACCTCATCCATCCAGGCGTTTCCGTCCAGCCCACTAGCATTCACACAGAAAGAGGGCCCATCACGCGAGGCACATATGGTTACCCAGGCTACAACTGTCAACCATGATATCGGTGTCCCGCGCCAGTCAGCCCCTCCGAAGGCCTCTCGACATGATAAGCAGTTGACGGCTCCTAGCTTATTGCCCGGCAACCGACGCGTAACCAGCAGCGGCGTGTGTGATAGTACGGCACATCCTTCCACGCCCATTGTCATACAACCCTCCATATTCCGATCGACAGCGCCGGCAAATATTCCCAAGAATGTCGCAAACACACCCAGTAATCCTGTGAGAGAAAACACTACACTCGCCAACACACAGTGCAGTAACGGAACCAGTCAACCACGTGATCCGGACAGGCCGTCGGTCACCGACGAGGAGACACAACACTAGACATTCGCAGTCTACAACACGTGCTCCGCGGTCAAGTGGAGTCTCCGGTAACGGTCGCGATCATAGATCAGCCAGCCAGCGCAGACAAAACGTGCAGAGTGACAAATCGCCACCGAATAGCCAGTCAGCTACATATGACAGTCGGGAGAAGGCGCCATTTACATTCACGTTATTAAATGTGCAAGGTCTTGTGACTAAACGTGTAAATAAACTTGTGTCGGAGGAACTCAATGGCATTTTTGTTCATTCACATATAGTAATGTTGACGGAAACATGGGCAAATGACATGGTTGATTTAAATGTTACTGGATTTACACATTTTCATGTGAATCGCCGTGAAAAGAAAGTTGGTTCTAAGCGTGACTCGGGAGGCATTATTATTTATGTTCGAAACTCGTACATTACGCCAGATATACTGTTCAAAAAAAGATGAGGATGATATTATCTGGCTTAAAATTAACGGAAACTTGTTAAATCTACAACATGACCTATATTTATGTTTATGCTATGTATTACCTGCAGGCACCAGTAGAAGTACTATGTTGCAAACCAATATTTTTGATCGTATCTTGAATTGTATGGCAGAAATTGATAGCAATACCAATGGCATGTGTAATTTTATGCTTTGTGCGATTTTAATGCACGTACATCAGTGAATCTGGATTTTGTATTATTTGATACTGCATACCACATAAATGTACTACCCGATGACTATATTATTGATATACCATTGCCACGCTCTTCAAAAGACAAACTGCGTCCGAATGATAACGGTATTTCATTGCTTAACTTATGCAAACAGACCGGACTACGTATTTTAAATGGACGAATTGGCAATGATGCAAATGTCGGTGAGTACACGTATGTGGCAAGCAATGGCAAGAGTGTTATAGACTATATCATCACGTCTCCTGATATGTTTAGCAATACTACTTTATTTCGACGTATGTGAACCAAATATTTTATCCGATCATTGCGCAATACAGTTCTCTTTGAGATTTGAAAACATAATGACACGTGAACAAGATATAGGTAACGATAACTGCTTACCTATTCAATCGAAGTATATATGGAGTACCGAACACGTAGGTGTATATCAGGCAAGGTTGGGTTCGGAAGATATATGTAACAAATTTCAGGAACTGTCGAATATTATACAGCAATGTCATGACAATGAGGATATTAATAGCTGTCTTCTAAGTTTCGGAAGTATTTTTGAAGATATTTGCTCTGATATTAAACGTAATGTTAAGGCTAAATCAAATCCACCACCGATGACAAATCATACAGACAATCAGTGGTTCACTACAGAATGTGATGATAAGAAACATACGTTTTACAGAAAACTAAATAATTATAGGCATGCTCCATCGGATACTAATAGACAAGAAATGGTTACAGCTAGGTCAGAATATAAATCACTAATTAGAAAATGCAAATATCAACATGACTTGCAGAAAACTATTAAATTAGAACAAGCTCGCTCCAAAAACGCAAAAATATATTGGAACATGCTAAAAGAAACCTCGGGTATACCGACATCGAATATTTCTCTGGATAATTTTGCTGCTTATTTTAAAGCTGTCAATAACCCAAGTGATCCATTTTTTTCACCAGATGAAGATGTTATACATTTCAACGAAAGATATTTAAATAATGAATTGCATGTAATGTTTTCTGAACTTGATTCTCCCATTACTTGCGATGGAGTCAGTATAGCTATCAAGCAATTGAAAGCTGGTCGGTGTGGTGGACCAGACATGTTACTGAATGAATTCTTTATACATGGGCACCAGTCGTTGTTACCAATACTTACACAATTGTTTGTTAAAACGTTTAATATAGGATATTATCCCGATACATGGTCGGAAGGTTATATTATACCACTACATAAAAAGGGGAATATAAACGAGGTGGATAATTACAGAGGTATTACCCTATTGAGCACACTTGGGAAATTATTCTCACGCGTTTTAAATAATAGACTATCTAGCTGGGCTGAAAAATATCATGTTTATGTTGAAGCACACGCAGGGTTCAGGAAGGGAATGGGTACACGGGATAACATATTTATTTTGCATGGCCTCATTACACATATGTTAAATAAGGGTAAGAAATTATATTGTGCTTTTGTGGATTTTTCAAAGGCTTTTGATTATGTGGTGCGTGATAATCTATGGTTAAAATTAATAAAACTGGGAGTGCGAGGGAAAATGTTAAATATAATCAAATCCATGTATACTAATGTGACATCGCGCGTAAAGCACAACACCATGCTAAGCGGTGAATTTTCTTGCTTATTAGGCGTACGTCAGGGTGACTGCCTATCTCCATTCCTGTTTAGCATGTTTGTAAATGACCTTGAGGCTGAATTTGAAACTAAGGGTATTGAAGGAATTGATATCGGATTGATAAAATTATTTATTTTACTATATGCCGATGACATTGTTATTTTCTCAGAATCGGAACACGGGATGCAAACAGGACTTAATCTACTTTCAGAATATTGTGAGAAATGGAAATTAACTGTCAATACGGGAAAAACAAAAATACTTGTATTTCGAAAAGGAGGTAGATTGCCAAGAAACATAGAATTCTATTATGGCAATTATATTATCGAAATAGTAAGTAAATTCACGTATCTAGGCATTAGTCTTTACAACGGGTGGTTCTTTCATGGAAACACAATCTTTATTATCGGGTCAAGCACAAAAAGCTATTTTCAAGCTTAACAAATACCTGTATAAATTTACAGACATAACACCCACACATAGATTACAATTATTTGATAAACTAGTACAACCGATTCTCAACTACGGTGCTGAAATATGGGGATTTGTGCAGGGAAATCAAATAGAAAAAGTTCATTTGCAGTTTTGCAAAAGTTTACTAGGTGTTAAGAGAAATACGCAACATGATTTTATCTATGGAGAACTTGGTCGTACCCCACTTGTTCATCGACGCTATCTAAATATAATTAAATTCTGGTTCAAAATATCTGCGTCAGATGATCACAAATACATGAAACATATATACAACATGATGTTAGCAGACTTGCAAAGCACACCAAGTAAAACAAATTGGGCGTCACTAGTCCAAAAAGTGTTATCGACCCACGGATTTTTTGATGTTTGGTTTAATCAAGGGGTCGGAAATATTGAAGAGTTTCTGATAGTTTTCAAACAAAGATTGACCGATAACTTTATGCAGGATTGGCAAGCCAGAATTAACGGATCTAGCAGAGCATTATTTTATAGAAATGTATGCGACTTCAAAATGCAATATTACTTAAAGGACATCACACTCACGAAATTTAGGTACGCATTTGCTAGACTAAAAGTTTCGTCCCATCGCCTAGAAGTAGAATCAGGCAGATGGAACAGAACTCCAATTGAAAATCGGAAATGTACATTGTGTGGACATTGGAAGACGAATACCATTTTATTTTAGAAATGCACAATGTATATGGATCTCAGGAAAACATATATAAACCGTTATTATTGGAACAGGCCAAGTATGGTTAAATTCATAGAGTTGATTAAATCGGAACATTCACAAACTGTAAGAAAGTTGGGCCAATACATATACCAAGCGTTTTCAGATCAGAAATGAACATTTATATATACATCAATGAGGACACCTTCTCCCAATACATACATAAAGAAATACAGCATGCATATATATTTGCAAATATTAACTTGACATTATTGCATGATATCTTACGTGTTCAGTTTTTTAGTACATGTGTAATGCACTACCCTATAGACTAATGCTGCAACGCCATAACTTGTATGTTTATAGATTAACCAAAACATTTTGTATGTGCTTATTGGGCATGCTATTCCACCGCAGGATATTCTCCATGTCATATGGCCAATGGTCGACGGTGGCATAGCTGCACCAAATACAATACATAGTAGCTGCATTCTTAAAGTTACGGTTTATGCACCGGCTGTTGTCTTTGTCACCCATAAGTGTATGTTGTTACATGTGTATTTCTTCAGGGGCCATATGGCTTAAAGCGTTAATCTTTATCTGAATAAACATACGTATATCCCATATATTGGATCGTGCGGACATATTCGCACCTTTCATGAGTCACATACCACACGGTCAGGTTTTGGCCGAAAATAGATTATCATGTGACACTAGTTGTTTGTACATACCACTGCGACCTTCACAACCAATGGCATGGTAAAATACCATCGAGTATGCCCGGAAACTCTAATCAGATATATAAATTCATGTTTAGATACGTCATGGCACTTTCCTATATGCTTGTACTACAAGTACATGGTTGTAAAACAATCGTTTATGAGACATGATGATTGAAAAGTCCATACGGCGGCCATTTTGGAATCATCCAAATATTAATTAATTATTTTAGTTATCTTATCATATTCCTTGGTCATGAAAACATGGGTATAGACACCAAAAGTGTGTATCTACGAGTCACACAGAACGAGGTATCAACAAAAACGTTAAACGGATGGCGGCCATTTTGAATGTCATATTGGCTGCCTCTACTAAATCATCCAATGTTTTAATTCATGATGATATCATGTTTATTGAATGTGAAAACATGGATATAGACACTAAAAGTATGCCTCAATGATACCACAGGCCGTGATATGAGGAAAAACAAATTGCAATGGCGGCCATTTTGAAATTCCAGATGAAAATCGTCATACAAAATCATTGTATGACATTTGTAATGTTGTTACATGATCATAGACCCTGAAACATGAATATAGACATCAATATACTTCTTGTGAGTGCAACCATTACAAAGTTAATACTGTTTTTCTGTGTTCATTATTGTGAAAGTCGGCCATCTCTAATTTATGCAAATTAACCCATTTCCGGTGGTCCGATTTTGTCCTATTTTGAATGTGTTATTCAGGGCATCATACCGAATGATATTAAAAAATAAAAGCTTCTGTTGCAATTTTCCCCATGTCAAAGTGTATATATACTGGACTAACCAGGCAGTGTAGATCCAGATGAGGCGGCTCATATACGAGCCGTCTCATCTTGATCTGCACTATTTGCAAATATTCGTCCATATTTAAAAAAAGAAACAAATAACCCACTCTTCGAATGGACTATCTTTTGATTTTGACAAATACTTATATTGGTCTAAATGTGAGAAACATGTGATTCCATGTCAAATATATGGTGTTTAAAGAGTTAATGTTACATATTCAATTCGAGCCATTCAATTCCCAATCTCTATATTACTATATATAAGTTTCGTTTTTAAGCATATAATATGCAAGTTTAGGTCCATAGTTAAGCATTGGTAAGCATTGTCCAGCCGGTTTCTATGACCACTGCAATACCGCATGCTGTGCAAACGCTGTGGGCCGTACCTGGACGGCTAATTTTGTATATTAACAGTTTATAAAACGCAACTTATACAGCTGAGGAAAACTATTATGTCCTCTCAAACAATTTGTTCTATTTTGAAATTCCGCATTTTCTCGGAATATTCCTCCAAATTGTCACCTAAAATTATTAGTTAATATTAATAAATTATTATTTAATTATTAGAAAATGATATACACTTGTTTTCAAGATGCCGTCTGCTATTTCTCAATGTTATTTCATATTAATTAGTTTCAGACGATTTGCCGACTTTTACGTTTTTGTCAATAATTAAATAATAATTTATTAATATTAACTAATAATTGTGTACCATCTTTGTGACATATGATTGTGTGAGAATATACAGGATGGCACCCCTAAAATTATTATTGTTAATATTAATAAATTATTATTTAACATTATTAGAAAATGATATACACTTGTTTTCAAGAGCCGTCTGCTATTCTCAATGTTATTTCATATTAATTAGTTTTCAGACCGATTTCCCGACTTTTACGTTTTTTGTCAATAATTAAATAATAATTTATTAATATTAACTAATAATTTTAGGTGACAATTTGGAGGAATATTCCGAGAAAATGCGGAATTTCAAAATAGAACAAATTGTTTGAGAGGACATAATAGTTTTCCTCAGCTGTATAAGTTGCGTTTTATAAACTGTCAATATACAGAATTAGCCGTCCAGGTACGGCCCACAGCGTTTGCACAGCATGCGGTATTGCAGTGGTCATAGCAACCGGCTGGACAATGCTTACCAATGCTTAACTATGCACCTAAACTTGTATATTATATGCTTAAAAACGAAACTTATATAATTTATAGTAATATAGAGATTGGGAATTGAATGGCTCGAATTGAATATGTAACATTAACTATTTAAACACCATATATTTGACATGGAATCACATGTTTCTCACATTTAGACCAATATAAGTATTTGTCAAAATCAAAAGATAGTCCATTCGAAGAGTGGGTTATTTGTTTCTTTTTTTAAATATGGACGAACATTTACAAATAGTGCAGATCAAGGTGAGACGGCTCGTATATAATCCCCCCCGGACATAATCCCCCCCCCCCCCCCCCGGACAAAATCACACCCGTTCATTTTGACACAGGCGGACAAAATCCCACCCGGACAAAATCCCCCCCCCCCCCCTCCGCACAAATGCAGGGTAGGACAAATTCCCCCCGATGAAAATGCAGCTAGGACAAAATCCCCCCTCCCCCCGCTCAGATGCAGAGTAGGACACAATCCCCCCGCAACCAACGACATAGAACATGTAATTTTGTTAATAATTGTTAGCATCTTTGGTTTCTTGAATAATTTTTAAAGTCAAATGTGTAAATATTGATTATGATATTATGATCACTTGACTATTTCATGTGCTGATGTGCTGATGGACTTAATGTAACCATGTCTTCATAGACTTAAATGATAGATTCATGTGTGCTTATGTACTTGTGTGCTCATGGACTTGAATGTAATTCTCATGTGCTTATGTACTTGTTGTGCCAATATTGGTACCTGACACAATATTTGTTTTTCAATTATATTATTCCTTACCAATACCAACATGGTTTGGCTCTCTCGTACATCAAGTTATAAAAAATTAGACTAAGTAGTTGAAGTCATATTGTATATGAACGGGGGGGGGGATTTTGTCCTACCCTGCATCTGAGCGGGGGGGATTTTGTCCGCCTGTGTCAAAAAGCACGGGGGGATTTTGTCAGGGGGGGATTATGTCCTACACTCCGCCACGACATAGCCTGATTCAGGAAATTTGGAATTCCGCCGTAATTGATTTTGAGAAAGTAGCACAACTTCCGTAAATGATGATCAAATTTGACGGGATTTTCAGAGCAAATGCGGAATTGAATTCCGCATTTGCTCTGAAGTTTCGTCAAATTTGACCGTCATTTACGGAAGTTATGTTAAATTCTCCAAATCAATTACGGCGGAATTCCCAAATCCCTGAAGGCAGGTTATGTCGTGGCGCGTCACAAATGATGTATGTGAAGATTTATGTGATTTTTTTTCTCAAAATCATTTGCGGCGAATTTTATACATGTGCGAAGAACTATGTATGTA
>CM055273.1:26946119-26969890 GCA_029237695.1 Conchocele bisecta
TGAATTTATTACATTATCACAGCCATTTTTGCTGTGATAATGTAATAAATTCAGGATAATAATTCTGCATAATTTTAATCATGAAATACAAGCAGTCGTTACTTTTATATGAAATAATGCATTTCGGGAAAAATAAATGTTTACTCCCTCAAAGTATACTTTACTAGAAAAGTATACTTTGCAATGTTGGTGACGAGCCGTCTCGTCAGGATCTTCACTTTTTGCAAGTAATTTCATATTTTTGAGATAAAAAACACCCACTTGTCATAAATGGACTGGTCTGAAAATCATTTTGTGACGATTGGATTGGTTGCAAAATTAGCGTATCAAATTCCATACCAGTTACTTAGAGGTGAAAGGGTTACAAATGCGGGAACGGATTATTGTTGTCTATTGATATTTTTCGGTTTTATTTTTTTTCTTCAATAAAATCAAAACATTTGTTGGCAGTCGATGTTATTACTCAACTCCCTCCATGTATGCATGCAAGTTGATATTATATAGTTTTGACTAATCCCCTGGGTTGGGACGTTCCTGGGCAATAATTCTGCGTGCCCGTTCAATAGTTCCGCGTGCCCAGTCAATAGTAAAAATTATTAGCCAACTCCCGATATAAGTTGATATTAAATAGTTTTGACTAATTACCTGACTTTTGACGTGCCTGTGCAGTGGTTCCGCGTCAAAACTATTTCGCCCCTGAAAATCGTGATGATTTTTGTCGAATATTACGTCGGGCAATAGTGCCTCGGATCGTCAACAGCACCTCGTGGCAATATTTTTTACTTTCCCCCGAAAGACCATGAAACAACTGCTGTATACTATTTCACCCCTGAAAATAATGCGTCATGAATTTTGTCGATGATTACATCATAAATATTCAACGTAGATCGGTCCGACGCGCCAAATTTACGTTCATTGTGTCACATACACTGTTTACAGGTTGAGTAATAAACTCGTTATTTCATGGTCATTTCGGGGAACGGTCTAAACATATTGCCCCTCGTTGCTGTGGACGACCCGATGCACTATTGCCGTCGGCCATTCAGCATTATAAGTGTTATATAGTCTTTCAGCCGATACACCATGGGAACATCATTCAAAATACAATTGCGACCATGTTGAGTTATTTTTACATGCGTATGATTCGGTCAACATAATTCGCAGAGCCCCGTCGCTTGTCTACAATCTTTGTCGATTTCTCGGGGGCCATTTTGATCATCTTTTCCGCCGTGACCGAGGTCACGTGACCATCAACTAACATCTGCTGTAGTTTCTCGTAGTAAGAGTCTTCCTTCACAATGACTTCCGGCATACGGATGTCGCGCAGTATTCCGTTCCGGAAGTTCCTGCTCACTCCAACCGCTACGATTATGGCGTTAATGGCGGCCAAGATGGCGCCCGTGATTGTGACGTACATCGTCCATCCCGGGTCCCCGTCAGACGTTTCTGGAGCCTTGGACTGTATCAGACCGGATTTCTTCTTCACGAATATCACCACCGCTAGTATAGTTACGCCCCCTGAAACGGACGTAGATGTACACGAGCTGACTGGTGTTAGCATGGTGAAATGAGGGATCGTAGCTAGTTATTTCCCTTTGAATTTATTTATAGAGATTCGGTCCAAGTTGTATATTGTTTGGCTTTATTGCTAATTTCTTTCTTGTAAAAATGATTAATGTGGCATGATTGTGTAAAGTAGCCTATATAGTGTTTTCGACTAGTATCAATCCAGGTGATCTTATGTACATGTAGCTACACATTCTGATCCTGGGTGCATTATTTGCCAGATTACCAAGTTTATAGAGAACAGTGTAGTGTATTAGATCAGACTCTAGTCCCTGTTTGCAGTTTTGATTTTTGAACTATTCAGTAAGAAATACAGGCTAAACAAAGCATAAGACCAGTAGCCGATTTCACCAACATTGCAAAGCATGTTTTTCTAGCAAAATATACTTTGAGGGAGCAATCATTTATTTTTCCTGAAATGCATTATTTCATATAGAACTAACTACTGCATATATTTGATGATTAAACGTATGCATAATTATTATACTGAATTTATTACATTATCACAGCCATTTCGGCTGTGATAATGTAATAAATTCAGTATAATAAAAATTAATAAATGTATCCTAAAATTGAAAGTATCTCCCTCAAAGTAGTCTTTGCTAGAAAAGTATACTTTGCAATGTTGGTGAAATAGGCTACAGATTTCTATAAATATATTTGATCCCTCATTGTAACTCCTACCACTCGTGGACAGCAACGATGTTAAGAGTAGAATCTACTACTGCCTGTTTGATGAAACCTGCCTGATGTTATGGCTATATCAACAATGTTTTCGATTCGATTCGGCTTATATTGAAGGGTGGGAATTGGTTTGAACACCTCCATACCCGGTTTATCAACAATGTAAATTTCTATAATATAAATGTTATCAAATTTAAGAATTACCTTTCTCCTTATTTCGTAAACTTTGGGCAAATATTGATATTATTGCGAAAAATAATGTGTCTATGGGAACTTTACATGGGAGAAACGAGCTGGAGAACCTGGAAGAGGAGTCGAAAAACGAACAAAAAATGGAAATTAACTTCGAAACATGGCTAGAAAGCTTAGAAAGGATCAAACTAAGACATTTTGAAAATCGGTGCACTATTTCCGAAATCAGAACAAAAAATGCCTATCTTATTTTATATAAAATCGATATTATACCAAATTGTACGAAATGCAAAGAAGGCTTATTCTTAAATGTTGATAACATTTAATATTATTGATGTCGTTTATGCGACTAATACGTTTTGATCAACCTATTGACAGTACGAAATGATGATCAGGATCCGCTCGTCACCATGTTTTATGTGCATATTTTTCAGAATGTCCCGATTATAAATTGGGTTGTAATGTTGAATAAACATAAGACCCCATATACTCAATGAACCAGATTTGTATACCCCCCCCAACGAGTATTGGGGGGGTATACTGGAGTCAGGTTGTCCGTCCGTCCGTCCGTCCGTCCGTCCGTCCGTCCGTCTGTCACTAAACTTAACATCAGAGAAATAAGTTATAACTTCTATTTCATTCATCTAAAATGCTTAATATTTAACACATGCATTCCTGTAAGGCTCTAATACCATGCTGCGCCAAATCCACGATCGTCCAACCCCCGCTGATCCCAAAGTCAAATACTTAATCTCTTTACAAAACTTATCTTCAGAGACATATGTTATAACTTCTATTTCCTTACATAGTTAGGGGCACATGTGCCCACGCGGGGGTATTCCGTAAGCCTCGCTAACTGACAAATCTAGTGCTTTTTTTTCAATACAATTAGCGTATTTAATGAGTATGCAGGAATTAATATATGTACTGATTTTACAAGCGATGCAACAATGAATCCACATTGACGACGTCTAGCATCACTTTATATTTCGTTTCGTTTCGTTTTCACGTCGCAAATTCTTCTTATCAATAAAATTGCGTGACGTCGTTTCCATGGGATCATCATGACGTTGCATACAACATACAAGTCCCGCTTGTTTATTGACGACGTACTTTCTGTCAGTGAGACACGAAACATGTCATCAGACGAAATCAAAAGCGAAATATTTGACACAATGGGAGCTAATGCTGATCTTACCGATATGGACATGCTGAAAGGAGTCCATATAGGAAAGGACAATGAAATCTCCATAGATCCGGAGTTTCTTAGTACCAGATGGGGGAAATGGATCTCGCGGAAATTGAAGAAGGACGGGAAATGGGCGGTACTGCGATACGTTGGTGAGAGAAAAGAGAGAATGCGAAAGGCTGACGCCGCCAATCAGGAAATTGTTATCGAGACCAAGAAATGTCCGTGGAGGAAGTCATTGAAGAAGAAGAAGAAGAAATCTGTCGAGAAATCAAAGAACAAAACCACGAAGACAAAAGCGACAAAACAATCGGTATGTAAACGTGTATAAGAAGTACAGTGAAACGTCTCTAAACCGGACACCCTAGGAGGTCCCAGGGTGTCCGGCATAGAGAGGTTTCATTGTAAATCGGGCATTTGATCATTATGAGCCATAGTTGTGTGCTATGCGATCACGAACATACATTATCAGCCGAGATAAATGACCAAGACACTGATCAAAAATAAGATCACATGTGTTTTCTTGGTGTCCGGTTTAGAGAGGTTCCACTGTATCAATTTCACTAACAAAACAAAAGTTCTTGTATTGTACTGTGAAAAATATCCCAAGGACCCATAATCATCATTTGATTATATCTATCTATCTATACTGCTTGCACGCCCCTTGCGAATATTATGAGCAGGAAAAGTCCAAGTCGGATGTTTTAGTGCAGTAAATATCATTAAAAAAATTGCTTTATAACTGTCGTGGGATATATGTATAACATACATGTGAACATTCTCTTGTTACTGTATCGTATACATACGGCGCATTGGTTTGCTATCTCGACCGTCTTAGCATGCGCAAGCCATCGGTCAGTTTCACCTCTTATAAAGTTGTCCACAGACAGCAAAAACTGTTACAGATAAACTAATAAAAGTTAGTATAACATCTTCCACAGATACTTGTTTACAATGTGCTATCAATTAGCTCATGCCAAATTGTACATCATGTTTCATACATGTGTTATTATCTTGTCATTTCCAAAATCTACAATGGCCATTTTACACTGTGTAAATCATCAGGTCACCCCACTCGCCCAATTCAGAACTACAGGTTGGATATGTATACCACATATATTCTGCAAGCAACACCTTTATGATATTAGCACAAGTCCACATAAATCAATATTCTTTATTGCGCTCAATGCAGTATAGATGGTAAACCCACTATATACATGTAAGCTAGCCTATATAACTGTGCACTCTATATAACTGCACACTTTATATAACTGCGCACTCTATATAACTGCGCACTATATAACTGTGCACTCTATATAGCTTGTGTTGAGATTTCTGTCTTTTAAAAAATGGGCAAATTTATCGTCCGAAATCAGACTATAGGTCGGTGTAAAGAATTTAAGAACATATTACATGCATTGTATTAGTTTATCTATCAGATTCTAAGCTGTCTGTAGCAAACGCTACACTATGTGAAACTGGCCGATAGCTTGTCCATGCTACGATGGCTTAGATGGCAACTAAATGTACAGTATAGTATATTATCCCGTCAACACAGTGCGTATGTGCCATGAAACACTGTGCCGTGAAACATTTTTGATATCCAGTCAATACTATTTTTGCATTTTACAGCCATTTGTAGGTGTTGACGGGATAAATAGAATAGTAGGTTAGTGCCGTGAATGGGAAAAAATATCTGGCGCGGCACGGAAACGGGATGTGCTCGGCAGAGCCTCGCCCATCCCGTTTCCTGAGCCTTGCCAGATATTTTTTTCCCATTCACGGCACTAACCTACTATTCTCTATCACTAAGATTGTCTATTGTCTTCGAAACAATGTCAGCCAGTTCTTGAAGGTACAAGCCCACTCAGTAGGCACACAGTGTTCGTTATAGGAATTAAATAAGTGTATATTTGTGTTACTATTCCACCAGTACAACACAATTACGAGTGCCCTCTATACAGATATAATCATTTAGAAATATTTATTTCACTGATAGTGACAGGCGGTGGTATCAGGCTATTTTCATATGCACATGAGGCATGATATTTTTTAATTATTTATACAATTAAATGCGTCACCTGCAACAATAATATTTAGACAGATTAAAAAGTGTGGTCATTGCACATAAACAAATAAATACAGAGAATAAATAGTAATGTCCGCTAACATTTTAAGGAAACACGGTTATCGCCCTTGATATCAGTGTGGAAATTTATGTCTGATATAACATGTATAATAATGCCAATCAATACGTGGAGTAATGGTGAATGAACGCTTAGTTTGTCAGAACCTAGCTCAGATGATGTCTCTGATATAAAGAACAGTATGTGCCTACTGAGTGGGCAATTACCTTTAATAACACTTACGACACTACTGTATGTTAAACGAAACCTGCCCAAATACTTGAACGGATATCCACAATATAAAAACAATATTTTGTTTTCGACAGTATCAAATTTTAGCAAAATTTAAAAACGAGCCTTCTTTTTATTTCGTGAAATCTTTTCAAACAGTGAGTTTATTACGAAAACTGATTTCTCTATGGGAAATTTAAAATAGTGGAAAAGATCTGGATGAGCTGCAGATTAGGAGTGGGAAAAATCACGAAAAAGAGGGAAACCTGGTTACATAGCTTGGAAATGATCTATGAAAACAAAAGTTACATTTTTAAATCGGTCCACTATTTCTGAAATTAGAAAATAATTCCCCATGTTAAATCACCATAAACATCTATGGGTTATTTATTAAAATGCCTGATAGCAGGGGTAAACATGACATTATAATTCACTCTATAAATATCACGCAATCTGATTGGCTGATGTCATTCATTGCAGGTATGTCATTGTTGATGAACGGTCGCAAATTATTTCAATATGTATTCCTACGCCAGTAGTAAAGGAGTGCATTAGAAATAGGTTAACCGCATTGTAATTTTCGGCACATATCAGAAAATGATAAGTCGGAAAACATGTTTAATTGCTCCGCTAGCGCGTCGCCATTTAAACACATTTTCCGACCAATCATTTTCTGATATACGCCGTAAATTTGAAAATTACAATACATTTAACTCTATATTCACTTTTCAGGTCACACTGTGTGACGGAACAAGGGTCAGGATTCAGAAGACCGTGCCCTCTGCTAACGCTGCAGCCGAGTCTCCCGTGACGGCTGTGAGGACGACACAAGACCAACAGACAATCATCGCCACTGATAACGATGATGGCAAGCCAATAATCAACTCACCCGACATTGTTTTGTATGGAGGACTGGCGGAGCCCATGGCTTCATCAGGTAACGAAATTTGTTTGACCGAATACGTACTGACTGATGAACATAATGCAGTATCAGTCATTCAGGGTTACAACGAATTGAAAGCCTGCGTTTCATCGATCGAATGGTGTCATGTGACGTTACCGAATGACATATATAGTGTAGTGACGCAACACAAACAAGTCCAAACAAGCTTTCATGCCCGTTACAAATGACAAAATACCTGACATTAACATTACTGAAAACGGCATTAGAAAACCATATAAAGCTGCCGGTCCAGATAAACTGCAAAGTAGAATCCTTATTAAGGAATGTAGCATGTCCATATTTCCAATCCTTAACATATATTTTCAGAAATAACAAATTTGTATGCGACTTACAGCATGGTTTTTTATTATCCCACTCTTGCGAAACACAACTATAATCGCATGCTTACAAAATATAACCGAGTAAAATAACCGGAACATACAAAAATATGTTAGCACTATGGACTTTGTAAAAACATCTGACAAAGTATCCCACCGACATCTTCTCTACAAACTAAATATTATTGAATTGACTGTAATGCAGGGCACTGTCATGGGAGCGATCCTCTTTTGTATGTATATAGAGAATAGTAGGTTAGTGCCGTGAATGGGAAAAAATATCCGGCAAGGCTCAAGAATTTCTTTATTTCTCATCAGAAGTATATGTTGTGACCACTCATTTGAACCGTCTCTCTGAGACGGTTCAAATAGACGGTTCAAATGAGTGGTCACAACATATATTTTGGTTCAGAAATAAGGAAAATAGATAGAGACTAGTAGGTTAGTGCCGTGAATGGGAAAAACTATCTGGCAAGGCTCAGGAAACGGGATGGGCGAGGCTATGCCGAGCACATCCCGTTTCCGTGCCGCGCCAGATATTTTTTCCCATTCACGGCACTAACCTACTATTCTATTTATCCTGTCAACACCTACAAATGGCTGTAAAATGCAAAAATAATATTGACTGGATATCAAAAATGTTTCACGGCAACGTGTTTCACGGCACATACACACTGTGTTGACGGGATATATCGACTTTCCAGACTATCTAAAACATATATAGCACCCTGAGACTATGTGCCGACGACAGCTAGCATGATATACAAAAGAAATCCATAACTCGGACGATACTAGAAATTTACAAGCTGACCTTGAAGCCGCAGGCAGGTTGGGTCAATATTGGCTAATTCACGTCAACTCTGACAATGTAACATCATTAGCATCACTCAAAAAAGAACTCCAATTAAATGCACATATAAACTTCACAACCACCCACTCGAAAAAGTGGAACATGCAACATACGGTGCCGGAAAATAATCTTTACGAAAGAAGGAGTGATGAAACACAAAAGAAGACAACTAGAATAACATGCTAGTTTCATTTGATATCAAGTTTATCAGACTCGACTAGGAATTCCTGGGCGAGCATCGAAAATCCTACGAGTTGCCTAGCATTGCCTGATAAACGTGTTTGCAAAATACTATAATACTATAGTAGCCTGGTATTCTCTATGTATATGCAGTCTCCGCCCAGAAAACGAGCATCGTAGAAGAGGCAGACAGGCCTGTGGATATGAAGAAAGTATCGGACGACGAAATTGCTGCAACTAAACCGGTACAGGAGAAGGCTGAAACAGCTGCCGTAACTGTCACCAAACTTAACAGCGCTATTGACGACATAAACGCCCGACTGCTAGAGATGGCTCACATCTTCGGTAAGTACACGTGGAAACATTCAAACAATGGAATACACGACATCCCAAAACTGAATATATTAAAAGTGTCTACTTGTTAAGCCAAGAGCCGAATGACCCACGAGTAATAGCACGATTTCACCTTACACGTAGTTAGTAATAACTGTACGAGCACATGCTTTCATTTGCGTTTGAATAGTGCACCAGGTTGTTGGTCTATTAATTACACATTAAGGAATTAGGTCATAGATAGATACAATTGACTTCAATGATACTTTCTTCACAAGAGTGATGTGATATATGAATATAACATACATGTATGTGAATATTGTCTTGTTACTGTATACTATATGGAGCATTGAGTTGCCTTCTCCACCATCTTTGTATGTACAAGCCATCATACAGTTTCGCCACTTCGTGCGTTTGACACATACACCAAATACTATGACAGTAAACTAAATAAAACCTGATGCAATACAAAGACCGATATGGCAACGGCAAGCTATACATATTATGCCAGCAAACTATGCAAATAAATGTTGATGTGTAAACTTTTCAATCTGATGCACAGCATATTGTTAGTGTACACGTCACCCATAGGTAAAGCCATATATACTGGTATAGTAGGTTGATAGACACCAGTGACAATACACTCAGGTAACTGCTTACATGTCACTGGATTTGATTGATAATAACAGAGTACAGTAGTGTGACTATATTTGGTATGTGTTGTGTGGTTGGCCAGGTAAAAGTGATACACTGTGTATGAGGGTATTTATAATGGTGGTTCATGTGTTTAAAAACACGGGCACAAACCTATCCATAAAACTGACATATTTACAGTTTCGTGTAATATAATTGAACAAAGATGGCCGGCTTGGCCAGTCCATGTGCCGTAAAGGATACAGTAACGAGGCAGTGTTCACATATATGTTATACATATATTCTATCACAGTTACGAAGCAATTATCTTTGAATCAAACGATTATAATGTATAGAATGGATCCTTAAGGTGCTTATTTCTTAGGAAGTTAGTGTTTTAGTAGCTATTTGTTATTATGTATTGTACTGTGTAACTTATGAATGGGCGTCCTTTCTTCTGTGGTTTGAGCGTTGTGTGGTCATATTTCCTATTGTTATAGTTATATTTGCAAAATTATCATTTATTTCATGTGTACTGTTGTTATGATTATTTTGTCTTATTCGTCCATTATCATGAGTATGTGAATAGTTGTTCATAGTTGTGAGGCAAGCGGGATGTTTGCTAACCAGGTTCACCCGCCCGGTGTACTGTTTTCTTCTACTGGCCATTCCAAGGCGATACCCTTCCTGTGATGTATTCGTGTATTATACGTCATATTGACTTGTTTTCCTGCTCGGACTGTTACTAGTATTCACTCGGTAGTTTATTAGGGAATAGATGTTGTGGGGCTTTCGTTGCATTTTTATGTATGTTAATTTTTATATTTCACGTACTGTTGCTTTCTTTTTGGGACCACAAACCACTGGTCGTGGAGTGCATGTGTCGCGTGGAGTGCATGTGTGCATATGTCGCGTTGAAAGTTCGACGACCACTGTGCGTGTCGTGTGCATCATGATGTGTTGTGTTAGTTTATTCTTTACATTGGATATATTGTTCTTTATTGTAATCACTGAATAAACTATGTATGGAATGCAACACCGAGGACAGTATGAAGCTACGTGTACATGAATGCGATACATGTAACCATAAACTAAATGCAACTCATTTGTGGTTGTGACTGGAGACATGGGACCTATGGGAATTGTGACCAGTGTAGCTCCTGATCAAATAACACACTCATGCCGCCTGATAGTGATATATTGCTTGTTAGAAGCATCGCGGGTGTTTCCGTGATGGAATGGCGAACAGTGCAGATCCTGATCAGACTGTACGGATGCTCAGGCTGATCTGGATCTACACTGGTCGCAAAACCCATCAGCCCCATTTCTCCAGTCACAGCCACATTTGAAAATAGTAACATGGCATGTGTACTTTGAATTTGTGCTGTTATTAATGGTCTCTGTCGTGTCGTTATTTCAGATGAGGTCAACCCGAATCTTAATGCAATGGAAACATTGCTCGCTACAAGCAACAGTGCTACCACCAAGGCAATATGTGATGGTACTGGATCTATTGCTGATGGTGAAGAGACGTCAATAGCATGCACGGCTACATATGATGATGCCACGGGCAAGGCTACACATGATGCTGCCATAGGCAATGCTACATATGATGATGTCACATGCAAGGCTACAGATGATGATGTCACATGCAAGGCTACAGATGATGATGTCACATGCAAGGCTACAGATGATGATGTCACATGCAAGGCTACAGCTGATGCTTCATGCACGACTACAGATGATGATGCCACATGCAAAGCTACGGACGGTGATGCTACAGACAAGACTACAATTTATGATGCCACATGCAAGGTTACGGATGATGATGCCACATGCAATGCTACATATCATGATGCAGGCAAGGCTACAGATGATGCTACATGCAAGGCTACGGATGATGATGCAGGCAAGGCTACGTATGATGATGCCACAGGCAAGGCTGCATATGATGATGCCACATGCAAGGCTACATATGATGATGCAGGCAAGGCTACAGATGATGATTCCACAGGCAAGGATACAGATGATGATGCCACAGGCAAGGCTACATATGATGATGCAGGCAAGGCTACAGATGATGATGCCACAGGCAAGGCTACAGATGATGCCACAGGCAAGGCTACATATGATGATGTCACAGGCAAAGCTACAGATGATGATGCCACAGGCAAGGCTACATATGATGACACAGGCAAGGCTACAGTTGATGATGCCACAGGCAAGGCTACATATGATGATGCCACAGGCAAGGCTACATATGATGATGCCACAGGCAAGGCTACAGATGATGCTACAGGCAAGGCTACATATGATGATGCAGACAAGGCTACAAATGATGATGCCACAGGCAAGGCTACATATGATGATGCCACAGGCAAGGCTACAGATGATGCTACAGGCAAGGCTACATATGATGATGCAGACAAGGCTACAAATGATGATGCCACATGCAAGGCTACATATGATGCTACAGGCAAGGCTACAGATGATGATGCCACAGGCAAGACTACAGATGATGATGTCACAGCCAAGGCTACATATGATGATGCAGGTAAGGCTACATATGATGATGTCACCGGCAAGGCTACAGATGATGATGCCACAGGCAAAGCTACATATGATGATGCCACAGGCAAGGCTACAGATGATGATGCACAGGCAAGGCTACATATGATGATGCAACAGGCAAGGCTACATATGATGCTACAGGCAAGGCCACATATGATGATGCAACATGCAAGGCTACATATGATGATGCAACAGGCAAGGCTACATATGATGCTACAGGTAAGGCTACATATGATGATGCAGGCAAGGCTACAAATGATGATGCTGCAGGCAATGCTACAGATGATGATGCCATAGGCAAGTCTACATATGATGATGCCACAGCCAAGACCACAGAGGATGATGCAGGCAAGGCTACAGATGATGATGTCACAGGCAAGGCTACACATGATGATGCCACAGGCAAGGCTACATACGATGATGCCACAGGCAAGGCTACATATGATGCTACAGGCAAGGCAACAGATGATGATACAGGCAAGGCTACAGATGATGATGCCACAGGCAAGCCTACATATGATGCTGCCAGAGACAAGGCTACATATGATGCTACAGGCAAGGCTACAGATGATGATGCAGGCAAGGCTATAGATGATGATGCCACAGGCAAGGCTACATATGATGCTGCAACAGGCAATGCTACATATGATGATGTCACAGGCAAGGCTACACATGATGATGCTACAAACAAGGCTACAAATGATGATACAGACAAGGCTACAGATGATGATGCAGGCAAGGCTACATATGATGATGCTACATACAAGGCTACAGATGATGATGCTTCAAACAAGGCTACATATGATGATCATGCAGGCAAGACTACAGATGATGCTTCAGGCAAGGCTTGCAAGGCTACATCTGATTATGCAGGCAATGCTACAGATGATGCTGCCACATGCAAGGCTACATATGATGATGATATATGCAAGGCTACAGATGATGATGATACAGGCAGGGCTAATGATGATGATGCTACAAACAAGGCTACACATGATGATGATACAGGCAAGACTACATATGATGCTGCAGGCAATGCTTGCAAGGCTACATCTGATGATGCATGCAAGGCTACCTATGATGATGTCACACGCAAGGCTACATATGATGATGCTACAAACAAGGCTACATATGATGATGATACATGCAAGACTACAGATGATGCTGCAGGCAAGGCTTGCAAGGCTACATATGATGATGCAGGCAAGGCTACAGATGATGCTGTCACAGGCAAGGCTACTAATGATGCTGCAGGCAAGGCTACACATGATGATGCAGGCAAGGCTACAGATGATGCTGCCACAGGCAAAGCTACATATGATGATGTTACAGACAAGACTACAGATGATGCTGCAGGCAAGGCTTACGAGGCTACATATGATGATGCAGGCAAGGCTACAGATGGTGCTGTCACATGCAAGGCTACAGAGGATGATGCTACAAACAAGGCTACAATTGATGATGATACAAACAAAGCTACAGCTGATGATACTATATGCAAGACTACAGATGATGCTGCAGGCAAGGCTTGCAAGGCTACATATGATGATGCAGGCAAGACTACAGATGATGCTGCCACAGGCACGGCTTGCAATGCTACATATGATGATGCAGGCAAGGCTACAGATGATGCTGCCACAGGCAAGGCTACAGCTGATGATGCTACAAACAAGGCTACATATGATGATGATACATGCAAACTACAGATGATGCTGCATGCAAGGCTTGCAAGGCTACATATGATGATGCAGGCAAGGCTACAGATGATGCTGCCACAGGCAAGGCTACATGTGATGCTGCAGGCAAGGCTACACATGATGATGCAGGCAAGGCTACAGATGATGCTGCCACAGGCAAAGCTACATATGATGATGATACAGGCAAGACTACAGATGATGCTGCAGGGAAGGCTTGCAATGCTACAGATGATGATGCAGGCAAGGCTACAGATGATGCTTCCACAGGCAAGGCTAAGATGAATGCACTAGAAACTACACATGCAAGGCTACACATGATGATGCAGGCAAGGCTACAGATGATGCTGCCACAGGCAAAGCTACATATGATGATGCAGGCAAGACTACAGATGATGCTGCATGCAAGGCTTGCAAGGCTACAGATGATGATGTTGCATGCAAGGCTACTGATGATGATGCTACATGCAATGTTACAGATGATGATTTTATATGCAAGGCTACAGATGATAATGCCACTGGATCGGTTGGTAACGCAGGAAAAGTAAAATATGATGATGTCAGAGGATCGGTTGATAAGGCTAGAGATGACGAGTACAGTGCATTAGTCGATGATGTAGACCATTCAATAGCTGATGATGATGCAAACAAGGTGTGTGATGATGTCCCGAATGTCAGCGATAATTCCGTCGAGACCAATGTCGAAGTGGCAGAGACGAATGGTGCCATTTGTCCCAAGATTCACTCCGATAATTCAGTAGAGAGCCCTGTTGACGCGAATGCGCTGTTGACACTGACAGGTCACATAGGTGAGTTATATCTTCTAGTCATAGACTGGACGACCGAATGTAAATAGACATCTAGACCAAATTCCTGTACGAAGGGAACTGTTATTTCTTCATTAAGCTGTTAGCATTCACATTTACAAGGCGGGCGCTTGTTATGTATGACCTATATGAAATATCCGCCCAAACAACACCCATTTTCATCATTATGCAGTGACGTCATTATATTATTATTCAATATGCCTGGCAATCTATCTCCTCTCGATATGTTCATCTGCTTAAGCACGCTCATAGTTGTATATATAGAATCGTATTTTCAATCTTACTGACAGCTACAGATATCACTGGGCATAATGTTACCAAATAGATAAACCATACGTAGGTCTAAATCACGAGAAAACATTTACGATTTCAAAATACAAGCTGGAGAAACAATTATTCTGTCACAATTGTATTGCAATACAGATCAATTTTTCTAAATTTATATCATATATAACATGGATGCATTCGTTCCTGTGGCAGCATATAATGCATGTATGCGGCATACCAGGCTCACAGGTGGAAGACTCGTCACAATAAATGGCTCATTTGAAAAACGTTACACCACCCACCCATTTCCTTACACTAGACAGTATAGCCTTTTTAGTGAATGACCCTTATTAATCACAAATTGTAACATCGGATTTACTGATTCACGTGAGTCACGTCAATATGTTGAGACTGTAATGGGATTTCAGCCAGATTTTACACATAATGTATGCTTCCACAGCCCACAAAAATGTGTGACATTCTTTCGTACACAGAATTATCGCCTTGGCTATGGTAGTTAATATGACCGTAATTGACGAAATGCTAAAAGAAAATGTTGAAGTGAATATATTTGAAACCTAAGACATTTATCGATTACCAGAGACATAAGTCAGCAGAAAAATCGAAATGTGTGGTGTTTGAGCGAGTCCGAAACTGCGACATTTGTCTAAGCTCTTTCCTACCTTGAAAACGCTATATAGTGTATATTGTACGGAAAAAATGGGTGGGGGGGGGGGGTGGGGGGGGGGGGGTGGGGGGGGGGGGGGTAACGGTTTACAAAAGAGCCATTTATCAGGTCCTAGGTCAGAGTCTTCCACCTGTGACCCGGCTAGCATGGCTATTATAAATGTTTATATAATTATGAGTATTACACGTATTATTGTGTGTTTGCATCAAGCTCCTCGTAGTTAATATCTGATGTTGAGTCTTAACAGCATTGCTCCCGTCTAACCTTGCAGATGAGAACAATACATACGTGTACAGACCAGTGAACATCTGGAATATGCTAATTGGCAACACTGACTTGACTTATAAGGACCTGTACTTCGCCAAATACGATCGTGAGTATTATATGTCAATAAGTAAACTGTGTATATTTGTCATAGAAGTACATTAACTTTATTTTGTTCTTGGATTCTTGACCGACATTAGGCGCATGGGTTTTGCAACCAGTGTAGATCCAGATCAGCTAATGTAAAAGCTGTATACATGTATATGTTTTAGAAGTCCTGTCTACATTAAGTTTCTTTTGTTATGGTTTCTTGACTGACTCTGGTCTCTGCGCACTATACATTGTATTAATGTTACTGATTTGTGGCCGTGACTGGAGAAATTAGGCTTATGGGCTTTGCAACCAGTGTAGATCCAGATCAGCCTGTGCGTCCGCACAGTCTGATCTGGATCTGCTCTGATCGCCATTTCATTAATGAAACACCCGTTGTGCTTTTAACAAGCAACATAGATCATTATCAGGATACAGGAGTGCGCTATTTGATCAGGAGATACACTGGTCACAAATCACATAAGCTCCATTTCTCCAGTCACAGACACATAAATGTTATTTGTTTCGTGACTAAATACGGTCTCTGCGTACTACATGTATTGTGCATTACGTTTACTTATTGTGGACCGTGTGTGTGTCTGTTCGTGGTACGGACATGTGTGTCATGTTATATCTATAAGACCATCACTTCGGTTGCATCTATTTTTAGCCGGAACAGCCATTGTGTTTCACCCGTTATCCTTTAGAGATATCATACTCTATTGTTTATAAGCGATGTGCTCACTGGTCAAAGTTTGATGGAACTGTAAACGAATGTACACCTAATGTGTTGTTTATATAGAGAATAGTAGGTTAGCGCCGTGAATGGGAAAATATATCTGGCAAGGCTCAGGAAACGGGATGGGCGAGGCTATGCCGAGCACATCCCGTTTCCATGCCGCGCTAGATATTTGTTCCCATTCACGGCATTAACCTACTATTCTATTTATCCCATCATCACCTAGAAATGGCCGTAAAATGCAAAAATAGTATTGACTGGATATCAAAAATGTTTCACGGCACCATGTTTCACGGCATATACGCACTGTGTTGACGGGATAAATTGCAATATATACACTGAGTGGTAAACATTCTATAACATGTATTTGCACAGTTACAGTGCATTTTTGGCTGTGACTGGAGAAATGGGGCTTATGGGTTTTGCGACCAGTGTAGATTCAGATCAGCCTGTGCATCCGCACAGTGTGATCATGATCTGAACTGTTCGCGATTACATCAATGAAACACCCGTCATGCTTCTAGCAAGCTATATCAGACTACAGGAGTGTGCCATCTGGTCACAAATCCCATAAGCCCGATTGCTCCAGTCACAGCCACAAATATGTATCTGCCCACATTATTTGTGCTCGATTTCCGCACTCTTCAGGCCGTCCAAATAAACCACGCATTCGCTTCGTTCACTCGTTACGCTGGCGTGCTTATGGCTATTCTCGCTATACTAACATGTGCAAATGATTGTCTTTTATGCACTTAGCTTAATGTCATTTCTTTTGTTTATTTCAGCATATCAATACAGTTGGATCTTTGGTGACGCAAAACATTTCGTACCACAGAAATGAACGTTATAATAAGCCGCCATTTTGTTTGCTTGATGCCAAAGTGGCACGTATACTACTGCAACGATTGGTGAAAACAATTGGAATATTAAAATGCATAATTGTTACTACTAGATGCGTGCATTTCCTCTCTCTTCATCAATTGCATTTAATAGTCCCATGTTGGAATGCCCAACTCCGCAGTCTTACCTGAGCATACCCTGGCCAACATTACCAATGAAATACTATACTTAGCGACAAAAGAAACTTACAGTCCAATAATACTGGCTTATCAGGGTGAATAGGAGAGGTACATTGTATATAATAGCACCGTAAACTGTTTATGCAACAACCATGTTTAATTTACACCACCTTAGCATGTCACAGAACATACATGTGAGATGTAGAGGTTAAATACAGATGTTAAACAATAGTCACGTAACAGTTGTAGTATACAGAGCTCCAGATAAGGTGAGTATTTTGGCGTATTTTACGAACTTATTTTAGCAGAATACGCATTGAGTATCAAAAGTCAGAGTACAAAATACTCGCAGCAATGCGAAAATACGCATTGACTTTCAAATTGAGTAGTGAAAATACTGTAATAAAGTTTAAGTTTACTTAGTTGAGCAGCAAAAAGCTTAAATAATTGAATTTTTAATTATTTTTTTTTTATCGTTTGTTCCCTATTTAATAAGGAGGACAGTCAATAATATATTTGTAAAAGTAAAATATGCATTGCATTTGAAATATGGGGTATAATACTCTTTAGATACAAAACTTATCTGGAACTCTGTGTATTCTACTGAATGCAGTAGATCGAAACAACTGTTTGCCGTTAGTTACCTGCTTTCGTTGGTTATCATCTCGGCACTGCATGTTATTTGGTTATCTCCTGGCTGTGCACGGAATTATTCAAAGGTAGCTATGCACAGGCTGGAAATGGTAAAACTATACTTGGCCAACTCACGGTGACACCTGTGATTATTCAATATCATTCCGCATCATTGCATCGGCTATATTTTCTTTTTCGAAAAGTAAATTTGATAGAAAAAGGTGAAACATATTTTGGAAATTGTGCTATTTTAAAGCCTGTATCGTTTCTTTTGTCGTTGCGTATATTTACCTCACGAAAATAAGTGTGGTTGAGACCGGATACATGGGGCTTATGGGATGTGTGACCAGGGTAACATTGCAAAGTATACTTTAGTAGCAAAGTATACTTTGAGGGAGAAATTTTCAATTTTATGATAAATTTATTAATTTTTTATTATACTGAATTTATTACATTATCACAGCCAATTTGGCTGTGATAATGTAATAAATTCAGTATAATAATTCTGCATACTTTTAATCATGAAATATATGCATTTGTTAGTTCTATATGAAATAATGCATTTCAGGAAAAATAAATGATTTCTCCCTCAAAGTATACTTTGCTAGTAAAGTATACTTTGCAATGTTGATGAAATCGGCTACTGGGTAACTCCTTTTTTTTTTTTTTTTTTAGCTTATATTTAACGGCGGCACTGGCTCTATGACCTTGCATGCCGTCTCCCAAGAATGGGAGAAAGAACGGAGGTAGAGATTTTTGAGAGAAGCCGGTAATTCGTATTTACAGAGCAACTACGAATTATCGGTACCCATTTACAGCTGGGTGAACTGGAGCAATGTGGATAAAGTGTCTTGCTCAAGGACACAACGCACGCCGCTAGTCAGGCTCGAACCCACGACCCTTGGATCAGTAGTCCGACACACTAACCATTACGCCACGGCGCTCCACCCTAATCAAATAGCACACTCATAGCCTGATACGGATGTCTCGTTGATGGAATGGCGATCAGTCTGATCTGAAAATACACTGGTCGCAAAACCAATAAGCCCCATTGCTCCAGTCATGGCCACATGTTTGTTCCCACTTTGATTGTCTGAACCAAAAATGCTAACTCCAAATAGGCCACCACTGATGGACGAAATGATACTTACGACAATAATTGTTTAATGGGGCAGTTGCAGAAGGGGGCTAACACTATGTGGATGACGTTCTCGGGTCTAAAATTACCTCCCTTATCGTAGTTAGATGATATTGGATTTCGAAAAACAGTCACATTGTCGAAAGTTAACAAACAATGTCGGAACCCTTGCGGAATTAAACTCCACATGAGCTCTGATGGTTTGTGTCGACTAATTTACGATAAATCTTGTATGTGTTTTCGCAATTAGTATCGACGAAAAAAATGTGACTACGACACAGTTAGTCACGGGGAACAATTACAGAGCCATAAATGTAAATGTAATTTACCACCTTATATGTGGCTGTGACTGGAGAAATATGGCGCATGTGATTTGCGCCGTGCTTCTAGTAAGCAATATGTATAAGTTATTGTTCACATATTGATTTTTTAATGAATTAAATGCTAGGGAGCGCTAGCGACCGCATCATTTAGTGAACAATAACATACTTATAGTTCAGCCAGGTGTACAATACAATGTCCCATCCCAGTATTGATTTTCCATTTCCTGTCGAACAGATAGTCATTAAATCTGGTAGTATATAACTCCTGTAACTTATTGGGGGTTAAACGTACGGGGCGCCATACAGGACAGGTTAATTATGTGTACAAAATTGAGTTTTGTAACACTAAAAATCACAAAATTCAATTCTGTGTCACAAAATTCAATTGTGTGTCAAAAAATTCAATTCTGTCAATTCTGTGTCACAAAATTCAATTCTGTGTCACAAAATTCAATTCTGCATACGTTTCGTATACAAAATTCATTTTTGTTATAAAGGATTCAATTTTGTAAGACAGAATTGAGTTTTGTGAAGGAAATTCAGTTTTGTGGGACAGAATTCATTTTTGTCCACAAAAATTAGTTTGCGTAGGATAGTCTATGTCATCTCTACGTTGATTGGTTGAGATCGGTCTTAGTCCATTTTACTAGATGGTGGAGTACACTTGCAGGTTTAAATATTTCAATGCGAAAATATAACCCAATATATCAATATTATACTTCTTGATGGACAGTTATTTTGGTTATATTATGATTACAAATGAGTGGTCACACCATATAAGCACATATACTTTGAAGGAGAAATAAGAAAACTATTCAGAATTTTCTCTCAATTATGTAAACAGGGTCAAACATAAAGTAGCCGGGACATAGCTAGACCTGAGAGCATGCCCATATATAGAGAATACCAGGCTAGTGTATTTTGATATCAAGTTTATCAGGCAAGGCTAGGAAACGCGTAGGAATTCCGAGGCTTGCCGAGGAATTCCTACCGTTTCCGAGCCGAGCCTGATAAACTTGATATTAAAATACACCAGCCTGGTATTCTATTTATCAGGTAACGTTTTATGCTCGAAAATGACATTAGATGACGTCGTATTCTAACAGTAGATCTAACCTTGTGAAACAAATGGTATTGGATCTGTGTCTACTAGATGCGAAGTTACGTGTTCGCAACTATGTGTCTACATGCATTATTTACAGTATACACCATCTTAGTATCCATGGTATCTACACAAATACTACAAATGGTTTCCTCAAATGGCCCAATACACACATTATGTTTATAAACACAGACAGCAGTCAGAACACAGGTCACAGCGCGTGTATTATTGATTTAACTGGTGCAGATGTACCTTGCGATACACAATAAATGACGTCAGTACTCGCGGGAGATCTACATGTACATGAATTATGTGTACAATTATAACGCAAATGAGTTTAAATACGAATGGGTTTGTCAACGTTTGACTGTTTGGAGATAGTTGAAGCAAAATGGCAGAATGAGAAATGAATCATCGGCAGAATGAGAAATGAATCATCGACATTGAATGTGTAGATCGGCGACCGTGACCCATTTCTCCAGTGCAGTTTCTGACCAATGGTAGTCCTTCTTACATGCGTGTGCAGAATTGACAGAATTGAATTTTGTGACACAGAATTGAATTTTGTGGCACAAAAGTGAATTTTTGTGACACAGAATTGAATTCTGTGGCACAGAATTGAATTTTGTGACACAGAATTGAATTTTGTGGCACAAAAATGAATTTTGTTGACAAAATTGAGCCATGTCCCACTTGGCATCCCGTAATACGCCGCAATATGTGAAATAAATAGAACACAATGCTGTCCAGCGATTGCCTTAGAAAGTAGGGCGAACGAAATAGATCGTAATCAGCATGATCAGTCTACAGGAGCAGGAGCAGGAGCAGGAGTTGAACTGGTCATAAATCGTATAAGCCCCATTTCCCCTGTTATCTGTTACCTAAAATGTTATCTAATAAATTGAATACCTTATGCTAGAGTATTTTGATATCAAGTATATCAGGCTCGGCTCGGCAAACCTATGACTTCAGGTCTAATCGTTTCCCAAGCAGGGACGTCGCCAGGCCTGGCTGATGTGGAAGCCCAGTTGTGTGTTGGATACAATTAAGCGAGCGAGGTGGCGAGGGTGTCCTGGGGGCATGCCACAGGTACTATATTGAATTTAATACTGAACACATTGATCCGGCCTTAAATGACCTTAGCTGTTGATAGGCCGTTAAACCCCAACAAGCAAACAAACAAACAAATATTAATCCATATATTAAAAAAAGACAAAATTAGCTGTAAGACCGGGCTTCCAGGCCTGCGCCTGGCGACGTGCCTGCCTAGTCTTGCATGATAAACTTGGATGTGGCTGTGACTGGGGAAATGGGGCCTATGTGTTTGTTGCGACCAGTGTACGTTGGGATCCCAACGCTCTGGACAGATAAATTTTGTTTCTAAAGATATTATACTACCATATTTCAAATTCAATGCGTATTTTACTTTTACAAATTGTATTTATGTTCTTCCTTATTAAATAGGAAACAAATGACAAAAAATAAAACAAATTTAAAAATTCACTTATTTGAGCTGCAAAACTCTACTAAGTAAACTTTATTACAGTATTTTCACTACTCAATTCGAAAATCAATGCGTACTTTCACATTGCTGTAAGTATTTTGTACTCCCACTTTTGATAATCAATGCGTATTCTGCTAACATTAGTGCGTAAAATACGCCAATACGCCCCTTATCTGGATGTTATGCTTTATGCTAGCCGATTGTCAAATATAAAATGGATTCCATTGAGCGCGGACTTGTTTACGTTGCGTCATTACACTGGCGTAATTCGGTAACGTGTGACGCCGTTCGACCAATGAAACGTCAGCGTTCAATTAGTTGTAACCCGTATGTTCGTATCGTTTCCTGATACAGCAATATGTTATCAGTCAGGCTGAATTCGGCCAATACAAAGATCGTTACCTGATAAATAGTTGCGAATAGTAACTCTTGAAATTTACTCCCGTACTGTCAAACATGTAGGAAATATTTTACAATTAGTTGCTAAAGTGCGAATCAGCTCTTATTCGCTATTCTGCAGACTGATGATGAGGAAACGGTATGCCTAGGAGTCGAATCGTAACTACAGACGGTACGGGAGTAGATTTCAAGAGTTCGCAACTACCTGATAAAATAACCTACCTGCGCCCCCGCTCAGTAATACGCACAACTTCCTGAGGGCGGCGCCGTACGACGGCTGACAGATGTACAGCACGTTCAACAGGAGCACGGATAACAAGAAGATCGCCGCTAGCAGCACCAACATTACCGAACCTATCAGCCAAGCTGCAGTGAAATGGTTATTGCATTAAATAGACGTTCACAGTGTAATAACAAGGTGTAATACAAATCATAATACACTAGTGTAATAAATATGCAAATGAGGCCACAACAGAAAACACGATATGCTGCTATACAGCTTCAACGTAATGTGCAGTTCTTATGCAATAAATCGAATCTAACATTTGTGTTTATTTAGTATCATATTTATTAACTTGTTGACTGATTTCATAAGAAACTCGGCATAGCCTCGTTTCTGATGAAATTAGTAAACTGGTTTAATAAATATCATAGTAAATCATCACTCATGTAAGATCCTATTTTATACTTTGACGATCGGCCCGGAGTAGAAACCCGTGACCTAAACAGCCCTTCTATCTGCTATATGGAGCAATGGTTGCGGTATAAAGCATATTATCCCGTCAACACAGTGCATATGTGCCGTGAAACACGTTGCCGTGAAACATTTTTGATATCCTGTCAATACGACCTACTCACTGCGTATGAATATGTGCGGTTGCTGGGATTATTTCTTTGCATTTTAAAGCCATGTATATGTGTTGACGGGATAAATAGAATAGTAGGTTAGTGCCGTGAATGGAAAACAATATCTGGCGCGGCACGGAAACGGGATGTGCTCGGCAGAGCCTCGCCCATCCCGTTACCTGAGCCTTGCCAGATATTTTTCCCATTCACTGCACTAACCTACTATCCTCTATATACAGGGGGTTTAATAAATGCTGTTTATATCTGAAGTAACCTAATATACCTGAAGTAGCCTAATATACATAGGCCTTTATTTTGTCACCTTTGACCCCTAATCGCGGCCTCTGATTGGTCAGTCTCAACAGCAAATTCAAGATGGCGGAGAATTTTAAAATCGAAATC